>HE669794.1:0-11904 GCA_000313835.2 Heliconius melpomene melpomene
CGTTCTTGAAAGTCTTGTTATGTTTTCATCTCATCTAGTACTTGACGTTATACTGCTAATAGATTGTATATATTTAATTTCATTTTAAGTTTAACTATGTTATAAATAAACAGTGGCTGTAATCTTATCTTAAGATAAGATCTCTTAAGACTTTCGGTTCCTTTCTTTCCCCCGAACTCTGTAAGCATTGTTTGTTAAATGGCGAAACTCAACGCCGCCCTTTACCTCGACAACGGATCGAAGAAATGAAAATATTGATTATTAAATTTCCTCGAATGGGAATCGAACCCCTAACCCGTCACGTTAACAGTCACACGACTAGCATTCAAAGATGTTTCGTGAAAAATTATAAGATAAAATCTTGTTATCTCAAATGTTTATTTTATCACATTTTGCTATACCTATGATGAGTAGTCGATAACAAGGGGATTGTTATAAGCTTCTTATCCTGAACAAATAGTGGTATTGATAGGCTTAAGTTTTCACGTCGATGCTTTCTGTTCGCAAAAACAGAAAATATACTAAATTAACACAGAATATTGTTATAAAAATAAAGATAGTTAAGTAATGCTTCCAGAATTCAGTGGGAAATGTGGAACGGAGTGGTTTGTCACTAGATTCCCTCTGCATACCCCACTGTATGTAAGATACAGCTAAAAAATCATGTCATCATCTATCATGACGTGACATAAAACTAAAAAATCAAATTCCAATATATTTTATTCCAGTTCAGAGCAAAGGATGCGTGAACACCAACGTTCGCAAACCACAAACCCCGGAACACTGAACAACGGCAGCGACAAGAGGTCCACCATAAAGGACACTAGAGAGACGAAGGCGCGCCGCAACGAGTGGAGGATAACGAAGATGGTCCTCGCCATCTTTCTGTCCTTCCTCGTTTGCTATCTACCAATAACTATTGCTAAGGTTGCTGATAGTCACGTACATTACCCTGGTAAGGAAATGTTTGTTTTTTTTTAGTTTTTTTAGTTTTTAAGAGAATTAGAGGATTTGTTAGGAGTTGAAATATAAGAGAGTAATTTTAAGTAAGTTTTAATTTTTTTTACTGAATGCAAATCAAATTTAAATCAAATTTTAATTCAAGTTTGGAACGGAGTGTCTTAACACTACATTTTTTCTGCCTACCCTGCTGTGTGCGGGATACAGCGTGAAGTTGATTAAATATTTTTTTAAAATCAAATTTTCAACAGTGTCTAATCATAATTTTAAATTGTTTTTGTGAAATATAATGTACGTACAAAAACTTAACTTTCACGAAAGTTTATAATTCTTTTACAATGTAGAAAATTACAATTACAAAAAGTGTGGAAAATTACATACATACAATTTAAAACGTCTGCAGCAAGTAAAACTGTATATATCGATTAACCTACTAAACTATTGGTCTATAGCAAACCAATGGATGTACACTATCTGAATAAATATGAGAATTAACAAGTGGAACTACCCACTTTTAACGGATTTATTCATATTTTATTAACTTAGCTCGTGATCTCTACTGGGTTAATTAAATTCATTTGTATTTTATGTACATAATTACACACAAAACACGCTCAATATTTATGAAATGCTCAATTTTTTTTTAAATTCGCATAATTTTTAATTACAGGATATATGTATATAGGGTACATATCTTTAGATGTATATGTAGCTATTTATGTTTTGGAATCATTATGTGTCTTCTTTATTATTATTATTTTTTTATTTTTTTATTTATTTTTCACCAATGCTAATATGCTAGATACAGTGTGAAAAATCATCAAAACAAAGAAATAAAGCAAAAATCCGAAATCCAGATATTCATAGACTTTTGATTAACTATTTAATTTTTTTTCTTTAACTAAACCCTGAAAACCATGAATATCAAGGCAGGTAGATTAAATATAACACTAAAAGAATAAGATACAATAAAGATCCTAAACGAAAATATAATTTTACAAAAACCACTACTCTTTGAAATCTAAATCCTCAACTAATAACTTCCAGTATTCCACATCGCCGGCTACCTCCTGCTGTACGCGAGCGCTTGCGTGAACCCGATCATCTACGTAATAATGAACGCGCAGTACCGGGCGGCGTACGCGGCCGCCCTGTGCTGCCCCCTGTCCAGGCTGTCCGGCCTCACCAGCGGTGCGTATCCCTCATCGCCAGCATGCCACCATATCAAGAAACCGGAGCGCACGTCCGCGCTAGCCTCATATTTAAGAACGTGAAGGTATCATCGCATGACGACCATTGCATGTCGCTTTATGTTCGCCTGTTGATTGTGTATTGCGAGTAGTGTATAGTACTAAGTAGATATTTGAAATTATTAAAAAAAACAGCTTCACGCTGTATCCCGCACACAGCAGGCAGAGGGAACCTAGTGGTTAAGACACTTCGTTCCCCACTTTCTGCCGAATTCTGGAGGTATTGCGTGTTAAGTAAATAAAGTAGTTGAAATTATAGCTTAGAAATACTTAATTCTAAATATATAAATATTTACTGTTTTACAAAGTTAAAATAGTATAAAACAATTTTGCTGATAACTACCAACTTACTAGTATATTACCGGAGCTCACGTCCGCGCTAGCCTCGTATTTGTGAACTTAAAGCTATCATCGTATGCTGACAGAAAGGGAGGATTACGAATGTTTGCTTGTATTAATATCATACTTATTAATTTACATTTATTTTTGGTAATTTATAGCATAGAATTATAGATTTAGGTATTAAGTAACAAAGTTTCGAAATTTAATTAAAATAGCCTTTGTCGCAAAATAAAGATGAAAATCATTGATCGTTGCTATGGTGAATATCATATTTCCTATTCAAATATTATATTTGCTTTGATCGTAAAAATAGCAAAATATCTTCATATATACGAGTTAGGTGCACTTGAGTTTGTAGTGAGAGGATATCAATATAATATCATTCTTCGAAATCAAAATTGAAAATCTTTTTTATATAGGTACACGTTATACTTAAACACTATGTATCACACATATAACAAGGTAGGCAGGGGGAATGTAGTGTTGAGACACTCATTTCCTCACTTTCCGCTGAACTTCCGAGGCAATGCGAGTTTATAACTTAAGGCCGCACTGTGCCTTGTTATTGGAATGAGGAAATGAAAATATTAAATTATTAATTTCCCTAAAACTGAATCCACTAATCCACAATATATATTAACACAATAAAAGTTGCTTATTCGTGTGTATCCCTTTTTCACTGTTTTACGGATATCTTTAAGTGCACGTAGTTTTCTTTCTTATTTGTTTTATTTATTCATTTTTCCTTCTGCCATTTTGTCCATTTTTTTTAAGTTTATATCATTTGACTACATGCCAGTAATAAAAAAAATAATTTTACCATGCCTTGTACATGCAACATTAAAATGTTTTATTAAGAAATTAATATAAATTTCACGAACTAACAGAAAGTAATACCAATTAAGTATTCCTACATATTATTATCGTTTTATACAAAAAAAAATTAAAGCATCAATAACTAGTTCTGATTTCTTTTAGAGAAATGGAACGAGCGTCACGGATACAGCTTCAGCAACACACGAACGGTTCTAAGCCAAGTGTCGCTGGGGGAGTCCAGGGCAGACCCTCGGGCCACAGGGAGGTAGATCCACGGAAGTACATCACGGGGAAGCCCGATCCGGGGAAGTCCCCAAGCTATGGACCTAGGAATGACACGCTTACCACCTTTGGATCGAAAATGAAAGTCACAAGATTCGAAATTGATTATGCTTAACCATCGCTTATTGGCTTGACGTAACTTCTTCACCTGGACTTATTAATTGAAAAAAATAGCATATTAAAAAATCACTATATCCGTCCAGCTAATTAGCGATGTTTAAGTTTATTGTACATAGATAAGTGCCTATTTATATTTACCTAATTGATATTACAAAACGTATAATTTTATGTTTTTAAAAGGACTATATTTGAAGGGTGCTCGATTGTCTTTACTATGATTAGTATTGTTTTTAATACGACAATATAGGTTAAAATTTAAGAGCCTTTTTTGTATCTTTAACAATGGAAATTAAAAAATACATTCCAAAATGTTATAATACCTCAATTAATTCACATTCCAATTCATTACACTTGTATAATTTGATCGATTTTTTATGTATTTTAAGTGCGGACCAAAGATTATAAAAATCTATTATTTTTAAGACTTAATAGGAATAATTGGTGAATAAAAATGAAAATATTTTAATTATTTAGCTTGTGAATATATCCCTATATATTACTTTATTAAACACATCTTAACTTCAATGCGTTGCAAATAACTTTCTTATTAATTAAAAATAAAATTCACAGAAAAAAAATGCTAAAAGTTAATGTTAAAAGATATTGTTAATACATTATCAACACCATTAAATTTTTTTTCGAATATTCTAAAGAATGACCCGAGACGATTGTTTTTGTTTTCATGCGTTACTTTGAAGTACATAGAAGCCGATATTGTAATTAAAAAAAAATAGAGACATGACAAAATAATATTATTTTATTATTATGCTTATTCTTAATAAACTGACAGTATTTTTATAATTAATTATATTTTAATAATTATATTGACATAATATATTTACGTAATACAATGCCATATTACATTTAAGAATTCGAATTTGATGTAATGAATAGTTTTAATTAGTTAATGTTATTTATTTTGTTTTTAGTATTCACTGTGACATTATGAAGGTTGTTAAATAAAAAAATAAATTTAATGTGGTTTTTTTTTAATAATATCCATACAGAAAAGTCACATGGTCTATGTTTTCTTTTCCATACTACAACGAAATGGTAAAAAAGTGTAATTGTACATTTAATATTATGAGAATATTTTGAGTTATAAAAATATTTAATATTTTGAGATATAAAAATCTATCATTTAATATTTTGAGATATAAAAATAGTAATCGAACAGGAATTCGCGATTTTTTAATTTTTTGTTTGCCTGTTTATCGTACTTCTCAACAAAACGAAAAGGGAGTATCTTCAATATGTTCCATGTCTTACTGTGCACGAGGAAATGTATGTTATATTTTTTACTACAAAAAGCAGTTGATATCATTGCTAAATTATGGCTTTGACCCTAAAAATATATTAAAATGGGTCCCGACCCGAGTCCCAATAACTATTTAAAAAGTATAAATATATCATCATATACTTAAGTTATTTGAAGCAATAAGGACTAGGTATATTTATCCTTGTGACAATTTCTGCAAACTAATACAATAGAAAGTAGAACACTACTGCTATGGACGCGCATCGTTTTCTAATCTAAATATTATAGAGATTGGAAAACTTAATGAGAACGCTTCCCGAGGGACTGAAGGTGAAAGATTGATCAATACTATTTATTATATGCCAGATTTATAATATAGAAAGTACTTATAATATAAATATGAGATAAATTTATTAGTTGATAAGTAATTTGCTGCTGGGCATTGCAGCTTTTATATCAATAAATGATTAAACAAAAAGTACCTAAAGAATAAAAAAAAATAAAAACACATAAAAATAATTATTTAGTATAAAGTCGAGAAGTTTTAGAATTTTGTCAACTAATTCTCAATATGTTATGCTGCCTGCCTAGATTTCGTTTAGTATGCTAATTCGGATCGAATCGACTTCGCTATCATTGCCATCAGTAACCTGGATGATCATCGAAGTCGCCACTTTGAAAACGCTGTTAAAACGAAATTGCTGCAAATCACACTGAAATTCAACCGTGATCCAGGTAAACATTTTATCTGTTGAAAGATGGTATAGCAATTTATCATTTTTAAAAATAGAGCCCTCAAAATTGTTATAAAGGTTTTTTACACATATATATAATAGCAACATAAAAGAAATTTTAAAGACATCAGCTTTATGAAACACATTTTCAAACATTGAAGTTGAATTGAATCATGATCCGTCAATAGAATTAAGAAATTCATTCGATTATTTCTATATCCCTTAACGCCTCCACTCATTTTGCTCCTACCCACTCGCTTGACAATCCTTAACTTGGTTCGAACATGACTAATTTAACTAATAAATTTATATAAATATTACATATATAAAATATGTAATCAATCATTATCATCATTAATTAAAACTGATATTTCGTTGTTCGTACTATTAATGTAAGTATTTCGTATACTGCTCTGAGAATAGTTCCTAAACGCAAGTTAACTGTCAAACGTTCAGAACTGTCACATTATAGAATGTAGACAAATTTCCAATTAATATGGCTAACTTATAATTTGGGGTGATATTGAGACAACGAAAATGATGATTTAATTGTTATTTTTGTTTACGTGTTAGCATTAACCCTTGTGGATATGTTTTGGTTTAGTATTATACACAAATAGCTTTTAAAATAAGCGTACTAACGAGTATTTTAGTGAAGTTAGCGTGTGTATAACATCAAAAATGGATGTTGTCGGCAGTGAAATTGGACAAAAAATGCGGGTGAATATTAATACGTTATTTATACAACATAATATTATTTTAGTTATGTCTCCAATAATTATAAATACTCATAATTGATGTCATAATAATATTAACAAGCTATGTTCGAATATTAAAATATTTCGTACTTAGAAAGTGTACATTGTTAATATATCAATAATATTGATTTAAATTTATTTCAGTCCGCTATCAAGGCCAAATTGACAGAGTTGGGGTGCTATGTTGGTAAGATTGCCATATTTGTTGATCAATAAACATTAAATTTAAGTAAATAGTTTGTAGTCAGAGTAGATGTAAAAAAATAATACTATTGACAAAACATATCAAGTACGTATGAAATTTTTAACACCACTGAACAAACAATTAATTTTGCCCACTTTGGGATCTGCTACTTAATGGGCGATGTCTTGAATTGTGGCAGAAAGTTGATAAATAATCTAGTCTAAAGTATCCCATTGACTTGAATTCAAACACTGATTTATAATTTATTTTTTGACTTGCCAACTCAATTACCACTATATGACTCTACTGGCCACATAAACATTGTAATATTTTTAATTATACCATGATCAATCTTTCACCTTCGTGTTGTATACTTAATAGTATATAAAAGCGATATCTTTATTTATGCATTCTATACTATTTATTTTAGTTATAATGTATATTTTTTTTATTTTTAAACTTACATTACTTTTGACTGACTAATTTGATTTTGATAAATGTATTTTAGGGGTTTATATAAATCCTGGACTCATTTAAATTCATAAACAATTAGCTGACCGTTTTTTTTTTTAAATCAGCAAATTTTAATTTATGCTAGATTTTCATTCATCAGTGGTAAACTTTACTACGTACTTTTTTTTCTTTTTTATGAACTTAATTCGCTTGTGTATTTTAGAGCTTGTACATATATACTCACAATTTTTTTTTTCAGATGATGAGCTCCCCGATTATGTCATGGTCATGGTGGCAAATAAACGCACCAGGGCTCAGATGGAAGATGATTTACAACTGTTTCTAGGGGATAACACTGAATTATTTGTTAATTGGCTTCATCAAGTATTAAAGAAGTTACAAGAAGTCACTGTAACTTCTGTGCCTTTAAGTAAGATATTTTTTTTTCTTATGCATTGAATTGACAAAGCAAATAGGTATTCTATGTTAATGTCATCTTTCTTTAGAACAAACACATTGGTCTGTCTAAAAAACTCATAATGTATGTAAACACAGGTAAATAAATAATTGGCAAGGCATCGGCATGACACGGCAACATAGTATTTGATAGTATAGCACTACAGTTACGAATTTGAATCCTTGGAGAAATAAATTATTTTCATATACTCGAATTAATAACAAGACAAAACATGGTGTTGAATATTTCAGCCTCAAAATGCAAAGTCCGAATATTAGGAGGAGTTTGGGGGAGGTGTCAACACTGGCATCCTTATGCTTACCCTGGTATTTGTAGGATACAGTGTAAAGCAGAAAAATTATGCTGCAATTGACTTTCAAATTTACTATAGCAATTAAGATCTGATAATATTGGAATATTTTATCATTTATTAATTTTTTTTCAATTATTTTTCTATAGAAACAGACATTGAAAAACAAAAGGAGAGATCAGTGTCCAAAGAAAAGAAACAAAAGGACAAAAAAGAAAAGACAAAGAAGGCAGAATCCTCAAAGAAAGCAAAAAAGAAAGAAAAAGAGAAAGCTCGTAAAAAGGAAGAAAAGAAAGCTCATAAAAGTAAGAAGAAAAATAAATCTGATGATATTATTCGACCAAACATCCCACCACTGTTAATGAATCTGGAGAAAGAATCAGAGCCTTCAATTACAGATGTATTTGCTGGACAGATTTTGAAAAACCATGGAGTTATTTTAGAACCTTATAAAGAAGAAACAAAACAAGTGGAAACTAAAGTTCTAAAACGACCAATAGTGCCTATAATTGATTTAGAAACTATTACGTCTACTGAAGATAACACAAATACAGCAACGGAAAATAAGCAGAAAATTGATACAAAAAATGAACAAATAAAGGAAATGAATCAAATTGAAGCTAAAATACAAGGTTTAAAGCAAAAACTATCTGAGCAACTTGATTCTATGTCTGACGATGAAGATTTTCTTAATATAAGAACTGAAGCTGAAGAGTTGATGAATGATCTCGGGGAGGATGTGAGCCAGGTATCTTCTTTTTTTTGCTTTCAAACTGTCTTTTACACACTCAATATTTACTTTTTTTCAACATTAGGGTTTCCTCTGTTTATCCTGCTATTTGTGGGATAAAGCATAGTTTACTGGTTACAAGGTTTGATTGATTGAATTAACAGCTTTCACTAATGCTCTTGTGACCCAGTTTAGGCTTGGCTGATTTAGTAAATCAATAGTTTCATATTTTACTCTATATTTGTTGTAGATTTATTATTAAGAGTATGTAAAGTATTTAATAAAAAAATGTAAACAACATTACAGCAGGAAATGTTTGAAATGCTTAAACTTTACATTTATTTTACCAGAGTTTGGAAATGAAAATAATGAATTCCCCCAAATGGAGATTGAACCTACTACAATCGCGTTTTCAAATTCAAAAGCCATCACATCGCAAAAGAAAATGAATGACAATAATATCTTAACCATATTTTATTATTTACAGGAATCAATTCAGCCGCCACCTGCCACCCCTCCTTTACATACTCGTAAAATAACCATTCTAATACAAGAAATTGAAAAGCCAAAACAAATTGAAATAGAAACATTACCCCAAATTGAACTAAATCTACCAAAAAGGCCGATACGTGAACGACTTGGAGCTAGGGAAGTACCAAAAACTGATACAAGGGACAAGGATAAGGCAAAGAGTCCTGAAAGGTTGTTAATTACAATCATTTAAGGTAGTAAGAAATATTTTTTATATAAATTGGTTGTTAGAACCAGTATAAGTGTCAACATGTGTTTTTTTATATTATGCTTATTTTTTGTGTTCATTATTCAGAAATAATAATTTCAATGCAGCGGGAATTGAACCCGCGCCTCTTAGAGACTGTCCAAGAAAACTAGCCAATTAAAACATGTTTTAGAAAATGTACAAAAATTGTAACAAACTTTTTGAAAACTGTCCAAGTGCCCTTATACGCTTACAACTTAATGACGTTTATGTAGGGAAATTATATATTGTCACTCCCAAAAAATAATTCCTAAGAATGACTATCAGGCAAGAGAAAATGCTGTCTATTAATAATATTTTGAAAATATACTAACATTAATTGTACAAATGTGGCAGGACTCAAACCTACATTTCTTGAATAGTAGTATTCATCATATTATTCATATAATAGAATTCAAACAATTTATAATTTTAAATACTTTGTAGCTCATTCTTCTACAAAAATAGTGTTTAACTTATTTAACAGATTATTATGTATTCCACATAGAAAGAGAACAAAATATTTTATAATAAGTTTTAAAATAAATAATATTATTAAAATGTGGTCCTGGATTTCTAATCCTGAGATGATTAAAACAGCTAATAATACTTACAAACAAATAAAATTTTAGTAGTGCATTATGACATTCATGACAGCATGCTATTTGGCTATATTATGACGTAACTTATGATTAAAATAATTTTTACACAATATATAGTACATAATTTAGCTACGTCAATCAGAAATAGTTTATTCACAAAATATATATTTTATTTCCATTCCCTCTCTGTATAGTTTCCCTCGTATAACAGTGTAGGCGGAGGGAATCCATTGTTAAGACACACCATTCCCCATTAAGACATTCTGTTCTCTACTTTCTGCCGATTTCTTGGGACATTTTGTGTTGAGAGTCGGGCTGAATGTTACTCTCTGTCTTTCTACTTGAGTGAGAAAAATATATATTAAAAAAATCATTTCCTCGAGTTGGAATCGAACTCACAACCGTCGCATTTACAGTAGCACGCTTTTGCCACTGCGGTTTTACTAATACTAAAACTTGTATGTATTATTTTTAATTAATATTTTTCAGGTTCACTCCTGAGAAGAATGTTGAAGTGAGACAGAAATCGGCGAAGAGTCGACTGGGAAATCAAACTGAATCACAAAGGAAATCTTCCTTTTCTGATGATAGTACTGAAAAATCTGAGACTAGCAAGAGGCTCACATCAAAGTATGATATTTTTTTTAATTTCCCTATAGTATGGCAGTATTTTATTTGTTGCAAGCCAAATTTCAATTGATATAATCTTGCAAATATTAAATGTCTCAAAAAAACTGTCCACGTGTGAGTCCAGATCGTCACGAAGGGTTCACGCAGTCTGCAGTCATACGTAGTAATTGCAATAAGTGATATGTATAACCTAATAACAATACTTCACATGCATTTCCTCCCAATAGGGGCCGCCTACAAATAACTGCCCTCGGTTGACACAATTCCATTGCTTTTATCGTCGTTTTCGCATATTGTTAGAGAACTCGTGTAAAAGAGCGTGGATAACGCTTACATTACATTTATCATGTTTCCCAGGGTATCGGTACTAGAAGGACGCACGGCCAGGTCGTCGTGCACGTCGGTAGTGCGCGTGCGGCCTCGCCCCCGCGTTGGCGCGCCTGCCTCGAGCCTTCTTCTCCGGGCCGTGGCTGATGCTCACAAAAGTTTGTTGAATGTAAGTTACTGTTACAGTATGGTCAACAAATCGTGTTCAACCTGAAGTTAGCTGTAGACAGTTGCGCATTTTGATTATTTTTCTCTGCGGAAACGTGCGCATAAATTCTTACTTCAGTGTGGGCACGACTCGTTGACCATATTGTAAATTGTTTAAGATTGAATAGAGTTAGACATTATTTAATATAAAAACATGTACCGCCTTATTGTACATGTTTTTGTTCATTTTTGTATATAAATTGTGTAAAATTTTGTTGTTTTTGTGCAATAAAGGATATTGTATTGTATTGTATTGTATTTTAACTTGGCAGTAAGCAGGTAATGAAAGGTTATAAAGATAATAATAAGTATATAAAATAGGTTGTTAAATAAGTATTTTCATAATTCTTAGACTGTTCAGTGATTTTTGTTTGACAGTGACACAAACATCCATCCCTCCTTACAATGAATACATTTTATTTTGGTCAGACAGACAGAATTGAGGAATGGAATTCCATTCCCCAAGACACTCGTCTTAATGGAAATGAAATGTCTTAAGAATAGGTCCCCCCCATGTGCAGAATACAGCAGAAACTCTACTATTGATAATTTAACAGGTTCCACCAAAAATAGATCTCGAACCGCATAAAGTCAAACGAGCCCTAGTCCTACCAATGCGTCGTGTCGAAGCCCACAAGATCGTAATACAAGTGCCAGTCGACACACATCCAGAAAAGCCAAGGTAGAAATCAGTAGTGGGGGGAGAGAGTGACGGAGAAGACAAAAA
>HE669794.1:12451-30279 GCA_000313835.2 Heliconius melpomene melpomene
GGTAAGAAAGAAAAGTAAAAGATATTGATAATAAATATAGAGATAACAATAAAGATAAAGATAATAATGAAGATAAAGATATTAATAAAGAAACAGATAGAGAAAAAGATAAGGAAAGTATAAGAGAGAGAACAATAAGTGCAAGTAGTGATAGCGTTACACTAACAACAAGTTTAAATTCACACAAATATGATTCTTTGCCGCCATGTAAGTATTTTGGATATTTTTATAAATTATAAATTTACATATTTTTTAAATTTTCACCACTCAACAAACCAATGCCTCAAGAATTCGGTGGAAACCGGTTAACGGTAATGTCTGAATGTTGAGTCTTAACACTAGGTTCTCAGGTTCCCTCTGCCTACACTGCTATTTGCAGGATACAGTGGGAATCTAAAAAAAAAATTTTAAAGCCCTAACTTGTTAGTTATAGCCATACAATATAGTTAATTCCCTTAAGTGGAAATCGAACCTACAACTGTCGCGTTTGTCAGATGCTGTTTTACGTCACGACGGCGTCTATTTATATAAATATATAAACACTAATAATTTATAACCAGCCATTTTTTATCTGTATAGTATCCCAAACGGAACGTAAACCAGTCTGGTGCCGTGCATTTCCACTGTGCCGGTACGGCGCGGCGTGCGCGTTCCAGCACCCACGGTGCAAGTTCGCAGCCTCTTGTACACGCCGCGGCTGCCCCTACCACCACGCCACCACGACCACCACACCCACCACTGATGTACCACTGTTGGGTAAGTTTGTATGCATGATGTGATCCAGACATGTGCTCTTACATCCACACCTGATCTGACATCTGACATCCACACATGTGATCTCACTTCCACACATGATCTGACATCGATACGACGACGATATGTCGTACCTGAAAATTAAAGCTCTAATGATATAAGCATTAAGCACTCATATGAATTGAAATATCTCAAACATATTTTTTCTTTTATTTCCAGCATCCCACGTGGTACCAGCAGCTAACTATAAATCAATATCTGCAGCAGCACCTAGTATGTGCAAATTCTACCCCAATTGTGTGAATCCCGCCTGTCACTTCTACCACCCGAAACCCTGCAGGTTTGGTAAAGCCTGCACCAATAAGTTGGAATGCAATTTCTATCATCACGATTTACCCAAATGGAAGTACACTATATAGAAATATATTATGGTAGTGAATTTTACTGATTTATTTATCCTTATTAATAATTGGTTATTAATAAAAATGGTTAAATAAGATAGTTAATTTTTTGTAGTGACCCTTTTAATAAACTATATTAACTAACATCCAACTGCATAAAAACAAAAAACAAGACTAATAGTCGGAAACCATTCTTCAATTAATTAAATCCTCCCAAGAAAGCCTGTAAAATTTAAATAGATACTAAATATTTGATCACAAAACGGTTACTTTGAAATCACAGACAAACCCTTCAATTTTACTTATATGTTACATTGAAGGAATATGAATGAAATAAAAAATATATTAATAGTTAATAATTTTATTAAAATGTTTGTCTAATGAATTGTCGTTAGAAGTATACAACAAAAAATAATGATCAAATTATATGAATAGATAGCGAAAAACGTTTCTGTTGAACAAAACAAACGTGCTTAGTATACTCGTTGGTCACTAGTGGACTAAAGACTGATGTAAACCTTTTACCTTTTTCGAATGAACAATATGACTCTACTGGCCTCTACAGCGTCACCGGGTTCTGGGAGGTCGAGCTAGAGGAACTCTAGCCTTGGCAGATGCAAAATGATTCTTTACGTATTATTGGCCACTGCGCGTAACCATCGCGTTTACAAGCAGACGCTGTGCCGCTACGCGACGACGGCCTCTTATATATTTCATATGATTATTGTATTTTGTTGTTTAAGCCAACTATTATTATACTTTTTTAGAAAACTTATAAAAATTATGAATATAGCAGGATTAGTAGGAATTGAATCTGCGCCTGTACAGAAATAAAAAAAATACGCTACCCAAAGATAATTACTTAGAACTATCATTTCTAGATAGAGTTTTTAAAGTTTCTATAAATTTGATAAAAAAGGATTTTTTTCCTAAATGTGTAATAATATTTTAAATTGTATTTTTAATTTCATAAATAGCATTATGTCTTCTCAAATATTAATTCTAAATAATCATCATCATCTTTGTGTAGTGGAAATTTGTAAAAAATCTCCCTATGAGTTCCAATCCCGCTACGTTCAAGTTTGTTCGTGCGTTCTCCACACTCCGTCGAATTCTGTAGGAATTACACGTTAAGATGCAGAACTCAAAGATTCCCTTTGATCAGAGAAAGAATATGAAAATATTAAATTTTTCATTTGCACGAGTGGGAATCGAACCTACAACTTGTCGCGTTTACGCTTGTGCTCTACAAGTAACATAATGTAATATATCTCAATTTTTAAGTTTGTTATTTAATAGAACGTCATGACATGGAAACAAGAAGCTACAGTATTAAATTTTAGGACTTCTCTTATTTAAATTAGCCTTGGACCCAAAAGCAATTGAGACCAATTGAAGAGTTCATATTATTTCGGATGCTTTCTTAAAAGGAATAAATTAATCTGAATATATTATGGGCGGAAATAGTAGGTAAGTACCTATAATTTTAAAAACAGCGATACGTATAGTTTTTTTAAGTATTTAAAATACTTTACGATTTTACATAGTATGCGTCGTGGTGCAGCGGCACATGGGTGTGACTGTGACGCGACGGTTGTGGGTTCGATTTCCACTCGAGCATGTGAAATATTTATTTACGTATATATTTCCATTTCTTCGCTCTGGTGTCGCAATGTTTCCAGAATTCGGCGGACAGTGGAGAATGGAGTGTCTTACCACTAGGTTCCCGCTGCCTACCCTGCTGTGTGCGGGATAAAGCGTGAAGCGATATAAAAAAAAATATTTCACCTAGAATAGATACATACGTACGTAATATGAAGGTATACTTTCCTACGGATATATCAATATGATGATATTATCGCATATACTTATTCAACTAGTAAAATGGCCTACAGTATGATGAGCAAAATAGATATCGACGAAGATTGCTTACAAGATGAAGATTTAACCAGACATTAATATGCCATTACCATTATCACTAAAGATTTATAATTTAATAAGGTCAATTTCATATCATTATTTTTATAACGTCAAGCTGTATTCCGCACACAGAAGGGTAGGCAGTAGGAGCCTATTGCTAAGACATTCCGTTCCCCATTTTCCGCCGAATTCTAGAGATATTGTCTGTGTTGTGTAGTGGCGTAAGTCAACGCCGCTCTGGCTTCCATTCCATATTTTTTAAAGAAACATTTACTATTGAAATTTGAAAAGCTAATTCTAAAATCTTAATTAACACAAAATATCTTACACAAATTGTAAAAAATCCACAAATAAACAATAAAAAGTTGATAGAGTAGAGTAATAAAGAGATATATTTATATGAATTTCCATATAACATTTCTATGCCGACATTACATTGAAGTACTTAATACGAACTAAATAAAGTACTAAACATCCGCGGGTCCCATCATCCTGTCCTATCATTCATACACCGAGCGGGCCTCTCACCGGGAGGAATTGCAGTGATTCTGCTTTGGAGGACCTCAGCCCCAGTCAACATATTAAAGGTATGTGAAGAAAACATTCTTTCATAAAATATTCTTCATGTAATCTTATTTAGAATAATTATTCTTCATCACTTTTAAAGACGTTTTGATTTACTTACGTACGTTATAATAAGTAATGGAACTGCCTTGTGAAAACCAAATGGTTAGAAAATGTATTTTAAATTACATAGCATTATAAATGTAGTTATAGAAAATAAACAAACGTATTAAATAATTATTATAAGAATAATACGTTTTCCTTTATATTAAATTAAACAATGTATATTGTAGATCTAAAATGAACACTACAGTAATTGTAGAACTATTCTTATTCAAGGGTGGTTAAAGTATCCACTTCTTAGAAAATAGAGTAATTTATCGAATCATAAGAATTACATTTAATAATTTAGTTTCTAATAAAGATTTTTATTTCTTTATTTATTTTATTTTCCATTTTATTCGTTCACACAAAATGTCATTTTCATAACATGTCTATTAAAATCTTATAATTATTTATGTAATTTATCTAACGCCGCACACGTAATTATAATAGCAATACAAAACAAAACACTGAACAATTCTTTCTCAGTTCCACGCTGTATCCCGCGTATAGCAGGGTAGGCAGGGAACCTATGTGTTAAGACACTCCGTTCCCCACTTTCCGCCGAATTTTCGAGGTATTGCAGGTGTTCAGCGGCAGAAATTAACGTCGCTTTTGCCTTGGTACCAAAGTGAAGAAATGAAAATGTTAAATAATAATAATTAATCCCCCCCCATTTGTTGATCGAACCCACAACCGTCGTTACAGTCACACGCTCGTGCCCCCTGCACCACGAAGAGCAAACAAAATTAGCCGAATTTTGAAATAACAATTAACTTGGTGTATATCTCCATACATATACTATACTAATATATTATTAATGAACTCCTTTCTCACAAACTTTCTCTACAAAGTCACTTCAATTTTAAAAGAGCTGTCTCTTTTTTGTTATTAACTTTGTAAATATTTAATATTTATATGCTTAGCTCTAGCATTCTAGTGTCTCCAGTTCTTAAAGACTATAATATTTCTTATCTAAAAGCAAGGTTCATTGCTATCCTTATCAAATGCATTTGTATGCAACTATAAACGTACTAACAATAATTAAACGACAAAGTCTATTCAGGCGTGAATTTAATATGTCTATAATTTTTTATCTTCTAATACGATCTTAAGATAGTATACCAATTCAGTGTGGGTACTTAATAAGTTTTTTTTACACCCACCAGGGTAGAAAGGAGAGAGAACCTGGGAAAACACTTCTCGCCGAATTCTAGAGAAATATCTTCGCGTTGAATGGCGCAACTCAATACCGTGCTTTGCCTCGTTACCAGAGAGAGGAAATGAAAATATTAATTTCATTTCCTCGATTGGGAATAGAACCCACTATGTGTCACGTTGCCGCTGCACCACGACCGGCCTTAATTATATGTATATAAAATTCTATAATCTATATATATAAAAGGACTTGTCCTCACTGACTGAGGTAAGACGCACGCACAGCCGTAACCTTTGTGCGTAGAAACGTTAAAGTTGGACAGACGTTTACTTTCGTAATCTGGACATCCATTAAGAAGGGATTTTGAAAAATTTTAACCCTAAAGGGGTGAAATAGGGGTTCAAAGTTTATATGGAAAAAAAATTAAATCGGCACCGATTTTTATAAAATTTTAAATTTACATTTTTAAAAATATTTAATTGAACACGTGTTTCATCGTTTTCTAGAATTCTCCCCCTAAGGATGCAAATAAGGGGTTGAAAGTTTGTATGGAAAAAAATTTAAAACGCCACCGATTTTTATAAAATTGGAAATTTCGACTCTTAAAAAAAATGCATTGAACACATGTTTGGTGGTTTATTAGAATTCACCCCTAAATACGCAAGCGAAGCTGCGCGCGTCCGCTAGTTACATATAAAACATTATATATACGAGTATAAACAATGTAAAGTATCTACACTCCATTGATATATTATCTTAAGTGAATATTAATCGAGAATCTAAATATATATATACCTTATTGATATATATAAAAAAATTGTAAAAGAATATTTTGTCCCCCTTCACACTGTACTATATATAAACAAGACCCCTTCTTCACCTGAGTTGGAATCAAACCCATCATAAAAAGTATTTTCAGTCAATGGACATTCCACTGCGCCACAATGCTTTTAAGAAGCATATAATATCTATTTTTCTATAAATATGAGAAAAAAAAGAATTTAGCGACCTTACTTTTTTCATCATATTTAGCTGATCTAGTTTTAATTTATTCTTTTTTTACATCAGAGTGAGGCATATATGTAGATATGCTTGAAAAAATATATTATTAATATTATATGTATTGAATTTGCAATTATTGAAATGTCAGATACCGCCTACTTTACATACTTTTATGGAACGGAAATTTTGTCGGTATGCATAGCATTTTGACTAAAGGAACTAAAAGGATTAAAGGAAGGATTAATATATAATTTATTCCTCTTATAGACCTCTATGACTCTAAAAATCGATTAAGAAAGAGAAAATTTTAGTGAGAAACTCATAATGTGCCATGCGATTCCCTCACTAAAATTATTATCGATTTAAATGTGTCAATAAAATAAGTTAAGTGCTTGTTTCGTATAGTTCAAGTATATTCAGTTGGTCAGTTCTTAATTAATTATATCGCCTTATGTAAGAGTACAGAGAGTAGAGAAGAGAGAGTAGAGTATGATGAACATTATGAATAATATTTTCAGTGTAATTCATATATACAACTACCGTCATATACTTGAATGAATGCTATTTTTAAGTAGAAAATAAAATAATTGCTAAATAGCAGCCTCTCTTGTAAAATTATCGTTCTTAAGATAACAATACGTTTGTTACAATTATTTGAAGCGGTCGTGGTGAGGGAGCATAAGTATGCGACACTACTCGTGACAGCTGTGGGTTCGATTCTCAGATGATGGAATTAAATATTGAATATTTTCATTTCCACACTTTCCTAGTGCAAATCGTCAATGCCTCAAGATGTCGGCAGAAAGTTAATTGTTTTGTACGTTTTTTTTTAATGAAATAAATATTTAATTTATTTAATCCAAATGTTAATAAGGCAATGTAACTTGTCAAATATATAGCTGTTTTATATTTAAAAAGCTTTAGGATATCATTTATCTAGTTCATTAACATAAATGCACTACTTTTAATAGTATTAGAGTCTATTTTAAATTTTGAGATAAGATCTTTGTCGACACCGACGCGGATTAAACGAAGGTTGCATACAATTTCGTTAATTATTCATATGTCAATCTAAAAATAGTTTAATTATTTATTTACTTTGTTTAGCTTCTCGCTTTACCACCCATATAGGGAGGTAGGAAGAGAGAACCTTGTGTTAAGATACTTTGGTTTTTGTTCAGTTTCTAAACTCTGTTGACTCATATTTGGTTGAGAGAGGGGAGAGCGGAAAAATAATTATTTCCCGAATAATAGTTATTTAAATTTAAATAATTATTTCACAGACAGACACTGTCACCACTGCGCCGCTATGGCCTGTTTACTTATTTGTAAAATGGACGATTTCAAAGAGACGTAGGTTCAAATCCTGCTTAAAAAATATAATATTTTTTTGTCTTCCTTATCTAAATGAAAAAAATCCTATTGAAATACCTACACAAACTAAATTTATACTCTAATCTTACTTTACAATATGAATGCTAAAAATAATAATAAACTGTCTGTATTACTTTATATTAGAACTTTAATATGTAATTTTGTTTTATAATACATTAAATATATGAATTAATTACCAAATGCTTTAAACAAGTGAAGAAAAAACATTGTAGAAAACTTAAAATACCAACACATTGAAGAAAATATTTAATATGTTAGAATTTTAAAAATATTTGCGAATTTTGGACTAGTATTTTCGTATAAAGTTCATATGAAAGTAGGTCAGTCTTTTCCATAACGCGAATCCCAACAATATATAGCGACGTGAAAATACAAAATAAAACAAAAAAAATTGAGGCCGTCGCGTCTTGGCGCAAGTTTTTTCAGGTTCACCCTGTATTCAGGCAAGGGAACCTAGTATTAAAACAATCCGTTCCCCACGTTCTTCCGAGATTTTTCGAGACATTATGTGTTGAATAGCGGAACTCAACACCGCGCTTATGCTTTGGTACTAAAGCAATGAAATGATAATATTATCAGCTGCACGCTGTATCCCGCACACAGCAGGGTAGGGAGAGGGAACCCTCGAAGTGTTAAGACACTCCGTTTCCCAAATTCTGGAGGCATTCCGTGTTGAGTGGCAGTTGCATCGACGGTAGTGGGTTCGATCCTCACTCGAGGAAATGAAATATTTATTTACATTGATTTTATTTACATTAAAGGTAGAGTAACAAAAAAATTTAAATATTTTTGTAAGTATAAATAGAAAACCAAACATTTAAAAATGTATATACCGCAGTGAGAGGTACGCAGCTTGCATATACATATAAAATTCAGAACGTTTTAAAAATAAAAAAATATTTTATTTTAACCTGCACTTACAAAGTACGTAGAAAATTTTCCATTCTTAAAACAACTTTCAAGGTTGGATAGAAACTTTGTAGGATACAAAAGCCATTTTACTTTAGAAATCAGGCTACAGAATATACTCGTTACTTACGTGTTTTTAGTTCGGTTGCCAGATCCAGGCTTATTTCCAGAATATTTCTAGGTTGACAAACTAAATCAGAATTTTGGTGACCGATCCGAGAATAAAAATTTAAATACTGGTTATTAAAGATTTTTTTTATTGTGAAAATCCATGAATGAATGTAATTCCATTTATTAAATTATTCTAATTTCCAGGACAAACCCAGGGTTTCCCAGCCTGGCAACCCTAGTTTCAGGCCATCCTGGCAAGTTACAGTGAGTGTAAAACGCGATGGTGGTTACAGATTCAAGACTCCATTAGGGAAATTAAGCTCTACAAATAATCTCAATGTCTTATTCGGAGTGTTATAACACTGTCTACATTCTATAACATGAAACTACGTACTTATTATTATAATTAAAATATATATTTTAAGACTAACGCGGAAATAATATAATAATGAATAAATAATAAACCACTTCGAAAGCGCTTAAGAACAATAAAGTTTTTATCACACAATTAGTTAAATATACGTAATCAAAGTTTTATTATAACGTTATATAACAAACGGGTTTCGCCAGCTTTTAGGAAATATCTGTGCTTTTAACATTTTTCCAATATTACCTTAAACGTAAATAAATTCGAGTTGACAAAATTGTAATAAAAAATCGATTTTTGTTTTTTGTTTGCGGTTTTTGTAGATACGAGTATTAAGCTTTAAGTATTTTTTTAAATTTAATTTTGTGTTATTTACTGTTATTTCGTTATTAAAAAACTGTTTAATATGGTTTGCTAACAAAAGTAATAACATAATAAACTAATGTAATGAACTTCGGCATATGAAACCTTCTTGTATCTGGTTTTTTATGAAATTCAATTTTTATGAATGATACATGGCAGTAGAATAGATGCAAGACTAATAATTTCATTAATAGATTTATAGATTAATAATTTCATTTCTTTGCTCTAATTTCGAGGGACGATTAATTTTTGCAAAACCTCCAGAATTTGGCGGAAAATTGATAACGGAGTGCCTTAACACTAGGTTCCCTCTGCTGCTATAAAAAACCGTTGCCGCCATCATTTCAATTAATTTTTCCCATTCCTGATGACTGTGAGCAAATGAAATACGCGTGCTTTTGCTATTTGTATAATACCTTGAAGTTAGAAAAGCTCTTTAAAGTATGCACAGATTTTACCAATATTAAAAATCTTTAGCTCATCAACTATTTTCTTTTATGTACTAACATTAAACTTTATTAAATATTCATATATAAAATGTTTATTATAGACAAATATATAATATAAAATAAAATTTATCGATTGCATCTAACCATGACCTATGAAAGTCAAGTATAAATAAAAAGTTCCGAATATATCAATGTCAATAGTCTAGCCTTAGGCCTTCATTGACTTAGTGTTCAATTATTAATTGTGTCTGGCAACTGTCAAATCCAGATAATAATACGCCTAGAGTATTCTAAGATCTTTTTATATTTCAGTCCTTTAAAAGCTTCAACTTTCCTTCTTTCTTTCTTATCATGGCGCAGGGTACGCGTTTTTAGACATATTCTCAAGCGTACGACTAAAAACGCGACGTTAGTGGGTTCATTTTCTACTAGAGGGTCTGAAATATTTAATATTTTCATTTTCCTCGCTTGACTAAAGTGGCAAAAGAACGGCGTTGATTTCCGCAATACAAAACCTCAAGACTTCGGTGAAAAGTGGGAATCGGAGTGTTTTAACACTAATATCCCTCTGTCTTACCTGTTATATGCAGTACTAGCGACCCTCTTGCGGCTTCGTCCGCTTTAACTACTGGATTATTCATATAATGTATGTTTGCAAAGCACTTAAGATAATGTGAAAAATAATTAAACCCTAATGCAACCCACATTTTCGTAGTTTCAATAAGGACTTTCCAATTGTTTTACACAGTAAGGATTTTTAGTAGGTACCGTAATTTTAAATCTGTGCTACTAATCTTTTCAAGTACTTATTAAAATATATTTAAATGACTATTTTTAAACGGAAGAAATTATAAACATAAGCCTACCTACTAATAACTACTACAAAAAATATGAAACCGCGCTGAAATAATATATTCAACTCCAATTATCTAATACGTGCAAACGCATCTAAATCTTCGTTGCTATAAAGGCAGGCGGGTGTTTTTTCGAGCTTGTGGTAAATGCTGAAGGGGGTATTCTGTCCCTGATGAAAAGCAAGCACTACGTGGCTGCCTGTGAGGAAAATTAAATAGAATGCATCGTCCGGGAATCGAACCCGGACTCCGACAGGCGCGCAGGGACGCGAGTGGCGAGCCGTTTCGCAGCAAGGATTTTTTGATATTGTAACAACTTCTAAAGTACTTATTAAAATGAAAAAACAGTAAAAGACAGTTTTGATCTACATTAAATGGCCAACGTAACTAATATACTTATTTATATGCTGAGAGTAAGGGATAAGTGAAACTTGAGTAACATACAGCTGATGTGTCAACGGCGTGATGTAATTAAATACGTTTTTCTCTAAAACTATTCGCAATTTCGAAATAGTGTAAAAAGCAAATTTTATATTCGTTTAACGTAGAAATTTAATAAAGTATTTTAAAGGATAAGGATTAATACCATTATGGGAAAATATCCCTCACAATAAAAAATATATTGAAATTATTATTTTTAGACAGAAAAATGATCACTACACGTTATTCTTAAAAGATATGAATATGCCGTCGCGTACTTTTTTGTAGATCTTATTAAGAGGAAGAATACTCCAGTACATTATTTTCATGTAGTACTTACCATTAAAGCAGCGCATGCGCGGAAGTGTCTCAACGGGTAGGACTTTATTCATATTTATCGTATTTATGTTAATTTACATAAGAATGTACAAATAATAAACTATATATAAACCTTCTACGAAAAATACTCGACCTAATGGTGAAAACCGCAACAAAATCCGTTGGGTGGTTTAGAAGAAGAAGAGTTAGAAACAACAGACAGACACGAAAAGCGACTTTGTTTTATAAGATATAGGAATAGGATAGGATACAGTGTGAAGCTCAATAAAGAATGTTTGAGAAGTTCAACGAAAGTTTATCGTTATCTAGAGAGAACAAAGGCGTTCGTGGACTTATTTAATTTTTTTATTGCTTTAATAAACTTTTCATTTATTATCGTCTATGTTAATGAGGAAGGTCAGTGACGTATTGCTAGTTCAATAAAATAAAAAAAACTAGCTTTGTTAAGGATCTTTTCAATTCTCCGTCAGGAACAATAAAATAATAAGCACAAAGCTTATATCTCAGATATTAACATATTTAATTTTTTATAGTCTCATTTCATATAGTTATATTTATAAATACAATATAAAAAATAAACTAGTTTCGTTTTTATTTTATTTTCTGCTTTGAATATCAAAGACAGAAACATGTACATTATTATTATGTATTCTATAATTATAGAAAAGCTAATTATTTTTACTTTTATCGACTGTTTTATTTAAAAAAAAGGTTTGCAAATATCAAGGATATTTACTTGCACACTAGTCTAGTTGTTTTGCAAAACAATCAACTACTAATACGCATAAATCCATACTAATATTTTAATTTCTTATATATATTTTTTAATTAAATTAAAAACATTAAAAATTAAATTAATTCAAAATTAATATGAATATGGATTGAAAACATAATTATTAGTTACTCAGCTGTCACTGCCAAGCTTAAAAAGTGCTTTAACAATCACCAATTAAACATTTTTTAACTTCAAACGAGTTATTGTACTGACATGATCTCGGTTCGTTTCCTTCTGCACTTGACCTTGATATTGAAAATAAAAACTTATATTATAATAAATAATAAATAAACAAAAAATTAAATAAAACCACTTTCTGTATGTAAAGCTGAATAATTGTTATAATGTAAAATCGTGATAAAATTTATTAAGGTCAATCAAAGTATTTATTTATCAATATTAATTTATCAATTTTATTTGATTTTTGAACTTTTAAAATATTTTTTTAATCGGATTTAATCTAAAACTATTTATGTTTTAAGTAAGCATATATGTTTTTAAATTGACATAATAAAATAAAAATTTTGACGCAGTTTTGTGTATTTTTTGTAACTAAGTTCGAATCTTGTTCGATTTCTGGCGTAGGAGCACAAGGTTGTGGCTGTAAACGTTACTGGTTGTGGATTCGATCCTAACTCGAGGAAATGAACTTTTTATTTAAATTTCTTTACTCCGGTGTCGAGGAAAAGTTCCGCCACTCAACACACAATGCTTCCAAAATTTGGCGAAAAAAGGAGGAACGTAGTGTCATAACACTAAGTTCCCTCTGCCTCCTGTCCTATGTGGAATACGGCGTGACGCTGATCTTTATATCGTTACTCAATTATAAGTAAAATAATATATTAATTTCGTTTTAAAGGCAAACAGGTATACAAAATAATGTTTATGACGTGTTCTTGTAATAAATATAAGCCTAAAAAAAAGTCATATAAAAATTTGTTTAATGATATAGAGCAAAAATGTATATTAAAAGAATATATTTAATTCATGATTTTAATAAATAAAAAGAAATGTAATAATAAATTATTATTAGTTATATTACGGGTATCGTGATTTCGGTGGATTGCGTCCGAAGCGCTGGTTTTAGGTTAAGGTTAGTCTCTGAAAGCGGAGAACGTAGTGTTTTAACACTACGGAAAACAGGCTGTATTATCCATTACATTGCAGTGTCAATATACTTATTTGTTCTTAACGGAACTGAACTGAACACAGACACACAACAAATTAAAGCACAACTAGCACTTTTATGCCTACATGGTTAAATATTTTTTTTATAAAAACTATTCCAAATATATTATTTAATACGTTGTTAAATTTGTATATTATATTTGTAAATAAAATAATATACAGATTTTCATACGTATTAACATTACATAAAAAAGAGTATTTACTATATGACCAATAAATAACTGAACAAGTCATTTTTAATTGTCAACATTAGTATTTTATTTTAGCGCCAGGAAATCATTTTGTATAGGCGGAATGCTATATTA
Source organism: Heliconius melpomene melpomene (assembly GCA_000313835.2). Lineage (NCBI taxonomy): Eukaryota > Metazoa > Arthropoda > Insecta > Lepidoptera > Nymphalidae > Heliconius > Heliconius melpomene. Next base: position 25,828 of record HE669794.1, read on the forward strand.
AAATAACTCATAAGAAATAAAAAAAACCACTAGCTCTACAATATAGAATGCAAAGTGAATTGACAATAAACAACAAATTTGCCGTTACCCTCCCTGTTCAAAGATACATGTGTGTGGGTATCTTTTTTTTTATATCTGAAAATATAAGCACCGTCTCCACTAATTCGTAAGTCCTAAGATTGAGTTCCGTCATTCAACACGAAATGCTTCTAGAATCCGGCATAAAACGAGGAACGGAGTGTCTTAACACTAGGTTCCCTCTGCCTGAGCTACTGTGTGCGGGATACAGCGTGAAATTGTTTTTTGTCTTTCCTGAGAATTTGCTTAATAGGCTGTCAAGCTTCCACACTAAATCGACGACATAATATTCTTCGAATGGAGATCGAACTCGCAACCATCATCCTTACACTCCGCTTCCCGATACGAGACATTTCACATTGCGTGTTGAATAGCAGAACTGAACGCCGGGCTTTGTCTAGTAACCAGAGCGAGGAAATAAAAGTCATTTACTTCCTCCAGTGGGATCGAACCCGCAACCCCCACGGTATATTACAATACTATTTTTTATATAACAATTCATACTTATTATAAATAGTATATAATAGTGTTTCGCTTTATTAAGCTGGCACAGCATCTAGAACAATCAAAACATGTTTTTATCATATCGATCTAGAATTAATTATATATAAATGGATATACTCTATTATTACGCAAGTATTTAAAAATAATGTATAGTTTAACTGTTGCTAAGTGACCAATCACTATTTTCTGTATATCAGTTTATAGAGCTGAGTATATTAGATATATAAATAAAAAAATATGGAAACATCGAATTTACGTTGAAAAAGATTAGGGGAAATGCCTTAATTAAATTATTAACTGTAAAGGCTAATAATTGGTTGTAAAAATCGTATATCAAATAAATATTTTAAAATTTCTTCAGTGACCCGAAATGAAGGTCTTTAGAGATATTAAATGGTTTTACGATTTTACGATACAATAATAATAAAAATCTAAAAGCTATCTAAAAGCTTCCTAGTTACTTAACTTAACAAAATTATGATTTTTAAGAGGTTTTTTTTATTAAAGTGTAATTTAAGCCTCATAAGATAAAAAAATGTTGAACTTTATATTGGGATTTAGGGTAAGGTTCAGCAATTATCGATTACAAAATATGAGCTTTTAAGACTATTGGAAAGCCAAGGATGGAATCCCGCAGAAGCCATCTTACTTAGGCTCAGAGTACATTTTCAGGGTACCCAACCGGTGTCGCTGTGAACGCCAATAGGGTTAACAGGACAACAGAACTCCAAGACAAAAAATGAATGCTTAACTTAAAGGCGAATGTCTTATGTGCTGAACAAAGATTAGAAACCATTTAATATAATTTTTGTATTGTTCATAAGATAAGAGATCTTTATCGATATAAATTGTAGTGCTATAAAATAATAACTGAATGATAATATTATGAGTAATACAGTAATTATAACTAATAACGTTGTCACATTATTATATAATAAAAACATAAATAGCTGTTATAATTTCTTATTTAAGATGAGACTATTGATTTTTAGGATCACGTACCTCAAAAGGTACAAAAGGAACCCTTATAGGATCAATTAGTCGTCTCTTTGTTCGTATATGTGTATGGCGCAGGGGCTTAAGCGCATTCACCTGCAAGACGATTGTAGGTTCGATTCCCACTAGATGGAATGAATTATTATTTATTAATATTACCATTTCTTCGCCACACAACTCACAATGCCTCAAAAGTTCGGCAGAAAGTTGGGAACAGAGAGTTTTAACACTACGTATCCTCTGCCTACCCTGCTCTATGTAGAATACAACGTATAACAACACAAAAAAACTATTATTATAATCAATAGAATTACTAATTATGCTACATATATTATTATTTATATAATGTAAATTCCTAACAAACGGACCTCCTTACCGGCTGAATAAATCTGAACACGTCACTAGGCATTTTATTTATGTATCGATCTCCGGATTCGTATCCGCTTTATCTAAGCGGCAAACAATTATTGGAAAAGCCGACCATCTATAAAAACTCTTTACTTCCTTCATATCTTGTAGTGTAAATATGGTTGGTATAAATCGTATAAAAAAATAAAATAAAATAAAATAAATGTAAATGACGCTAAAAAGGAAAGCTATATTGAAAAGCTAAATTAGAGAGCCGGTGGCAGTTGTGCTCATTCGACGATCCAAAAGTGCTTGTAAAAGTCTTTTTTTATAAAGAATATTTTGAATTTAAATCATCTTACTAATTTTTATATATTTTTATAGTTCCCAAAACATTTATCGTTCATTTCGACAACATGTTATGTTTACCTAAATAACTACCTACCTATACAAAATATCCATTCACAAAAGAACTAAAAAAAAACTTTTCTTTTCTTAATGTAAACACAGAAAATAAAGATAAAAAAATAATAAACATTTTAGTTATTTATATGAATACTAGTGGACCCGTACGCGGCTACGCCCGCTTGAATTATACGAATATTTATTAAATATATTTATGAAATTATTTTTAATTTTCAATAGAGAGATGCGTTAAGCAAGCTCATTTTGGGTGACGTTTTTTAACAACAAACTTTGCAAATCGTTGCTTAGCAACGGTCGGTTGTTATTAAAATGGCCGAATAAATTACATACCAAAATAATAAGTATTTTAATATATTGGTATATATCAAAAATATTACAAATATGAGAAAAAAAAGTATCCTATGTTCATCCCGACGCCCTCAAGTATCTCTACATGAGTATTTTATCACAATTAAATTAGCGGTTTGGCCCTGATTGCGTAAAAGACAGACAGACCGACAGAGTTACCTTCGAATTTATAATAAAGGTATGGATGGATAATTAGTTATTTCTATTAGATATATATAGAACTGTCTAGGAGGAACTAGACAGGCGTTGCACGTGTAGCAGTCAGTGATACGGAAGTATACCAAACAAAAGCACGAATAAACGAGTCTTAAATCACGATAAAAAATTGCAAGTTATTCGTAGAGCTCACATGATTAATATGAAATAGGAATTATTTATATTATATAAATATTTAGTTTAAATTATTATAAAATAATGTTATAATAATATAACTAAGTATATAATAACGTGTGGCGTTTGACTGAACCCGATAGATGTGGGTTCAATTCTCACTTACAATCTTTAGAATATTTATATTGCAATATAAATACAATTTCGTTTTACACAAAAGACCATGCAAAGTGGAGTAGATTGAGTAGGAAGGCAGACCCTGGCAATAGCCGGGATTAATGCCAGGGGGAAGAAGATAAATAAAATTTGGTTTTGTCTAGTTTAAAATGAAATGGAATTTACATTACGCTTATGACGATGCCACGACTGGCTCAAATTTGAGTAATTTTAATTACCACTAAATAATTTAAGGGCTCCTATTATAACGCTTGTTGTCTAGACATCTCATGGTATGGTCTCTCTCTCTCTCATGGTCTCTATATGGTCAAGACTAAAAATAATACAAGAATATCAATTGCGCGCATAATCCAGCTTATAATATGCAAAGGGCGCTTAGCGTTAAGGCTCGCGGCTTCTGGTGGTGCGTGCTTAGTGGTGGAACTCAAGGCCGCGTTTTACCTCGACACAAAAACAAAGAAAATGAAAATATTCCTCGAATGGGAATCGAACCCTCAACCCATCGCGTATTGTCATTTTCTCATGTCACACATTCAGATAACACATCTAGTGTCATTTAACTTCCTTTGTCTAAAGGCCAATAATACCTTGTAGATAACAATAGCAACACCTTCCGGCTTACGAATAGGAACAATATATTGCAATAATCATTTAAATCATTTATAGGAAATGTTTAGGTCACTCACCTCCTATTGCTTGACTTACACGGTTAAGGCTTTATTAATAACTAGTGGACCCGAACGCGGCTACGCCCGCTTGAACTATACGAATATTTATTAAACATATTTATGAAATTATGTTCAGTTTTCAATAGACAGATGCGTTAAGCAAGCTCATTTTGGGTGACGTTTTTTAATAACAAACTTTGCAAATCGTTGCTTAGCAACGACAGTTGTTATTAACACGGTGGAATAAATTACATGTTAAATTAATAAGTATTTTAATATATTTGTATATATCGAAAATATTACAAATATGAGAAAAAAAAGTATCCCATGTTCATCCCGAGATCTTCAAGTGTCTCTATATGGGTATTTTATCACAATTAAATTAGCGGTTTGGCCCTGATTGCGTAAAAGACAGACAGACAGACAGGCAGACAGACAGACAGACAGAGTTACTTTCGAATTTATAATATAGGTATGGATATTTAAAATAGTAATTTCAGTCCTAGGATAGTTAAAATTTAGCTTAGAAATTTTAGTTTTACTCTATATGCCGCACACAGCTTTGCCTCTGCAAAGG
>HE669794.1:40163-79713 GCA_000313835.2 Heliconius melpomene melpomene
ATATAATCGTGATAAAAGTCAAACAATTATTTTTTGAACATAGTGTTAAAACACTCCGTTCCCAATTCTCCGTCAGATATTTCGAGGGATTACGTTGAGTTTTGCCTTGATGCCAAAGTGAAGAAAAAATAATAATTCATTCCTTTGAGCATTGAGTTTAGTGATAATGAAGAACTGAGGATCATACATATATTAAAATTCTGTATAAAAATTACTGATAGAAATATATACCTATTTTTAAAGCTTACCGCTGTATCCCCACTACTGTATGTAGTGTAAACACTCTCCGTTTTCATTTCAAGACACCTCCATTACCCACTCGCCAAATTCTGTAGGAATTGTGTGTGTTGAGTAGCGGAACTGAACGCCGCAACGTGTATTACTTGTACATAAACTTAGTATATAGATATTTAATAAGAATATATTAAATAACAATCACGTTATGTTCAAAAAAGTTTATATAGGATAATGTGTATAACATATCAAAAATGTATAAATTTTAATAACAAATAAATAAATTGCTTTCCGTATTCAAGAGCAATAACCGAATATTGCAAACGATAATCTTTTTATACTGATTTAGCAATTGCAATAATATTTAGAGGGTAATTGAGGCCACTTGTAGAGCAGCGGTATAAAGTGTGAATGTAAACGTGACTGGTTGTAGATTCGATTCACACTTGATGAAATACACGCGTCAAGGATATGCGCGACGTTGAGTTCCGCCACTTAACAAACAATGCCTTCAAAATTCAGCTCAAAGTGGGGAAAGAAGTGTCTTAACTCTATGTTCCTTCTCATTACCCTGCTGTGTGCAGGATACAGCGTGAAATTCAAATTCAAATTCAAAATATTCTTTATTCAAATAGGCAATTATTATAAGCACTTTTAAGTGCTGAAGTGCGTGAAGCTGCGTGAAGCTTAAGCTACGATTTGATTTGATCGGAACTCCACTTGATATCTTTCGTTCCTACTTACTTCTGAATATTTCAGTCTCTTAGAAAATGCCAAAAAATATTCTATAAATTTCAAGTAAAATTAAGAATTCGTCTAAGTCACTTATTAATCCTTATTCAGCATTGTCATATTGCTTGATGTATGACAGTTGTCAATTATTGTTTTTTTAATTTAACTTTTTATATGAATGAATAGGTGTATGATATGAAATATGTGTATTTAAAAAAAAATACAGTCGAATTGATAATCTCCTTCTCTTACAGAAGTCGATTAAAAAGGACAATTATTTTTTATTATATATTTTTTTGTCAGGATACCAAGTCTTTTAATTTAACTACCAATATTTTAATTTGAAATAATATATATATTTTAAATGTAGTGTATTTACTATTAAAGTAAATAAAACACCACAATAAATAATTCTAGGCATCCGGGCTTGGTGTATAGTTATTATCTTAGATTTTTTATTTATTTTTTTGCTTTACGCCGTATCCCGCACAAAGCCGAGTAGTCAGAGGGACCTGGGAATCTAGTGTTATGATACTCCGTCCCCAATTAAGAAAGCTCCGCGCCGGCGTTTTTCTGCTGAAATCTAGCCTAAACCTTGCGTTCGAGTGGAGCAACTCAACGCCGCGCTTTGCCTCGTTAACAGAGCGAGCAAATTAAAATATTAAATATTTCATGATTATTTTTTTCCTCAAATGGAATCGAACTCACAACCTTTTGCATTTACAGTCGCACGTTTGTGCTTCTACATCACGACTGTCTTCATATTATTTTATAATTCTTCTAATAAAATAACATTGCTCTATAAAAAACAGTAAATAACAAATGTGCGAAAATTCTATTAGATCTAATGCGAATTTCTATTACTACATTGAGATAGATAAATAAAAAAACATAAACATGAAAAATAATAGCGAATATATACTCATTAACATTACGTACTTGTTTTACCTTATCTCTAAATTAAAATATTAGCATATAATAGTAGGACCGTAGGGTCCTCACAACATTTTAATATATTTTTTAAATATAACAAAGGATAGTAAATAAAATTAAATTAAAACTATTTATTTGATCAGAAAATAATAAAAAAATATATACATATTTTTTAAACATTCACAGCCAAAATAAAATCAATTAACTTACAAAAAAAAAGAAGCTTCTAGAAGTGACCTATTTACAATCTGTGGCTTACCAGCACCAACCGATCAACATACAGCCAGAGCGTGCAAATATGAAAGGGACAGGACGCGTTCAGTTTACAGTTTTATATAAAAGAAGCACAGTTTCGCAACCATTACGACTTGGAATCTCGCCGCGATCCTGTGAGGGTGCAACGAGAGCTGAGATCGTTTTTCGTTTACGCGCGAAAAGTGACATAAATATTTTTCAAAATGGCGGTTACAAGTGCCAGGAGTATTGTGAATATTAAGGAGAAGGGACATTTCGAACATGAAAAAACAAGGATTGATAAATATACGGTAATTTGTTTATTTATATTATTTTCTATTGTTCTCTATTAGGTGGTATATTATTATCGTGTTATTAAGTAACTATTTAATGTGTTTAATTAATATAAGAAGAATTTTCTAAATATTATTATAGAATTTTCTAATAATATATAATTTATTACTTTAAATACCAGATAAATATTTTTTTACTAGGTAATTCCAGATTATTTTTAGTAATGCCAAATATTTTTCTATAGTATAATCTTATTAGGCAAATAGTAGGTACTAGGAGCGTGCGAAATATACAAAAACGTCTATAGTTAAATAAAACATAAAGAATCATATATTTTTAATTGAATATTAAACAATAACAAAAATATAATTTATGTAATATTTCTATACAATTTTGTTTGATTGTAAGCTTCCCAACTTCATCATAATTAGAAAATTTAGTTAATTTCTTCCTTAATAATAATTTCCTATATGATATGGAGATAATATTCTAAAACCGCACCGACTTTGTTATAAAATGAATTTTCTGGCTTAAATTATAAAACTATAGAATAATTAATTACTGTGGATATAATTACTATATTGAAAATTGAAATAATAGTGCAGTTAATTTTTTAATTCTAAAAATTATTTTGATATAGATACATTGTCTATTATTTAGCAGAATATAATATTTATGAGAACAATATTATATTAGATATAAAAAATCAATCAATTAATTTCAGAGCTGGAACATTCACGTTTAATTTAAATAAAAATGAAACCGCGTCATAAAATTTTGAAAAATAAAATTACTTCCTTATATATGTATTATTAACACGATTTTTTAAAAAGTTAACTTAAGGAAATTATTTTTTATCTGATATTATATGTCACTTGACGGGTGTTTTTTGAAAAAGGCTTCAAGGCTAGCTCCATTATTATACACAGTATGTATATCCTCATATGAAGAAATATACAATGGAGAGATTGTCCACCGTCCTCCCTCGACCTCGAAGGTAGATTGATTAGAGCATTATGGATAATAAAGAAACCGATATAATTTGTTTCTTCCATATATCTTAAAAAAACATAAAATGCAATGCTACTTCCATATAAGGCCATCTAAGTCAGTGTTTGACCTATTAAATTGAAAGTTGACAATGAAAATTATATCAATATAAAAATATTACAATTTAATATTTATTATTATGAATATAATATGAATGAAATTGTTATTAATAGAAAATTATTCAAATTAATTGTAGTGAAAAAGTATTGTTGTTAAAGAACACACAAAGCTCTTTCATCGAGCTTTTCCACTTGTCGACACAAGCACCCTTTGGTTTTCTTTACACCTATTTCTATAGGCTGAAAAGAATTTTTATGAAGCAAATCTGTCTTCGAAATATAGTGGTGCTCAATTAACGATGTTTAACTAATCTTCTAAAGTACATAAAAGTAAAAAAAAATAAGAATTTGGGCCAGTCGTGGCACAGCAGGCACAAGGGTGTGACTGTAACGCTACAGGCTGTAGGTTCAATTCTCATGAGGAGTGAAATATTAAATATTTTCTTTTCTTCGCTCTGGTGTCGTATATCTAGATAAATAGGAATCGGAGTGTCTTACCACTAAGCTCCCTCTGACCCTACATACGGGATACAGAGGGAAGCTTAAAAAAAAATAAAAAATGTTGTATGATAATATCAAATTATAATGTTATATCAAGAATTTTTTTTAGTATGTAGATAATACGAAAAAATATTATATATTAGATTGACTCGATCAATAAATATATAAATAATATAAATAATAGATCATTCGAAATATGTGGTATGTTAAATATATGGTACAGATATAGCCAACGCTGTATAGGAATGCCTTTAGAGATTGGCAATGTCTAAAGTATTAGTACAATGTATACATTTCATATAATATTATCGCATGAATACAATATTGTAGAGACGCAGTGGTTATGGGTTCGATGCCCACCCGGGAGTAAGAAATGAAATGAAATTCGGTGAAAGGAGTGTCCTAACATTTTTTTCCCTCTATCTCCCTATCTATATGCGGGAAAAAAATTTAGTTATCTATATGAGTTTAGGTCGTTGTATATTTAAAAAATATATGACGATAAAAACTATATAATTTTATTTAGGTACTTGTTGGAAACTAATAATAATAGGCAATATAAAATATATATTTTTCTTTAAAAAATCTCCATTTTCAAATTTTTTGTTTATTTCAAATAAAATAAATTGTTAAGGTATTCTCAGTTCATAAAATAAGTTTACTATTTATATAAACAATTATAATTCTAATAACTACGATTCTTATTAATATTACCTTGCGTCACCATTAAAAAACCTATTTAGTCAACAAAATTGTTATTTTAATCTGCCATTGTTAGTATAAATAACTGAATTAAATGTTTAACTACTAACTTCATTTGTTATAAAGAGATTATTTAAAAGACGTATTTAAGCAAATGATTTTCGAATATAAAATTTGAATTGATTTCTCATTAAACAAAAATCTCTTAAGTATCACACACAGGATAGATAGAGGGAACCTAGTGTTAAGAGTTAAGACACTCAGTTCCCCACTTTCCGCCGAATTCTGGAGGCATTGCTTGTTGAGTGGCGGAGCTCAACGCCCCGCTCCGCGATACCAGAGAGAAAAAAATAAATGGAAATATAAATTTAAATAAATATTTAATTTCTTCAAGTGGGGATCGAATCCACAACCAGTCGCTTTTACAGTCACATTTTGTGCCCATAGGCCACGACTGGCCTCCAAGAAATATTAAGTAAAATTTCCATATAAAACCAATTTTAAACTTTAAATATGTTTATTTCATAATGAAAAGGTTAATCGGAACATCTACTTGTTTTAATTAAAAATAATTGCTGAGCTCCACGTTTCGAAATGAAATAAATTTCATTTATCTACCAGAAACACGAGTGCGATTTATAATATTAATTTCGTATATGATTATTTTCTGCGTTCATAACTTTTTTTTTTAGTAGTTATCTAGTTACTTTAAGGACGTTTAAAAACTAAAAATTAAATATATTATAATAAGCATTGCGCCTTTCAACATGCAATGCCTTAACACCGTCCACCAACGGAACGTTTTAACACTAGGTTCCCAGGTTGCATGCGGCTACCCTACCCTAGTATGTGCGGAATATAGAGCGAACCCAAAAGAAACATTCCTCCTACTTTCCACTAATTTGACTATAAGTATCATAAAATGAAATCGTATAAATAGAAAAATTAGTACAACATAATTGGATTTTAGTTATTTATGTGAACTAACTAACTAACTAACCTAAAAACTTCGTGCCCTAAAAGTCATTTAATAATAATTATGTTTAGCACGAGCAAAAACCCTTCAAATGTCTTATTTTGCGAGTATATCTGACCTCAATCGTCTCGTTTCGTGACTGCAAAGTGCAATTGTATTGTATTTAGTACGTAGATACCCGAAACGCTGCTGGTTCCGGTTAACGTTAAGTATATATAGTTCTTGACCCGGATTTAATTTAATCGATTTATGAAGATTTTTTTTTGTAGTTACAGTAATATATAGCTATTATTGTTAAAATGGTTGCTCTTTTGTCAATTTGTTAACTATATTAATACATATTTGCATGTTTTTAATTTTTTTTATTATAATTTTCTAATAGAGAATGTGAACAGGTAGCTAAAGTTACGACGTTAATGAGTTAAGGGCTAACATACGAAATGACGACAGCGACACTAAAAAAAAAATAACAAAAAATCGACTTTACACTCGCAAGCTAAAAAGTTGAAATTGAGTTATTCGTCCATTAGTTGCGCACCTACTTAATTTAAATTTAAGGCTTATATGATTTTGGCATTTATCTTAGAGAAGTTAGAACTAGACGAACATAAAACGAGACGACACGGGAAGCACCAGTTTTCTAAGTCAAAAAGAATAATCTAAGTCGGTCCACCCAATTGAAAGTTGAGAACCTCCTTCTTTTACAGAAAGTAGTAAAAAAAATTATGAAAGTGCAATTTTCAGCATAATATTTGATTAAAGCAATAAAATTTGTTAAAAAATGTTTTTAGATATAATAATATTTATTATAAATTTAAAATCGTAAAGTTAAGCAATAATTAATTTATCCACAACATTATGTAAAAGAAATAAGTAAAAGAGGTAAGGAGTATTTATAAAATGTTTTATATTTATACTCGGTGTGCAATTTTATTAAAAAAAAGAAAAATAATTAAATAATTAAAATTGTGTTTTATTTTTTAATAAATGAGAGTCAAAAGGCAGTTTTTTATAACGATGAAACACTCTTTGAGAACGTTTTCCTATTAAAGATGACAACCAACAAAAAGTTGTAATAAACGAAAATAAACTTATGAAAAAAGTATTGCTAAGAAAGCAGGAGTTAGAAATTCCTCTATGTTCCTAGAATACAATATGCATATACATAGCAAAAAAAGTAAAAGATAATAACATATAAGAAAAAAACATGAAAGACCAAACAAATGTTGTTTAATATATCACGAATAGATCATTGTTTACTTCGTAATAATTATAGTGTAATATTCTCATTTTCTAACCTTCCCTTTTTTAATTTAATAAAACGTTAAATATGAATTCCACATAAACATTCTTGTAATAATATAATAGCTTATTACTTTAATCTTTTCATAATTTAACACTATATTATAGATTAAGATCTTAACGCCGTTAAATCGTGTTAAAGCAAAACGGAAATATTCCATGTAGAATTCTACGCGGACATGATTGCTAATAGATAAGAATAAATTTTAATTAAATAATTATATCTACATTTTTATATTTTAATGCACTTATATTGAAGCCTTAGTTGTCCAGAGGTAGTATGACTGTAACAAGACGGTTGTGGATTCGATTTCCACTCAAAGGAATTAATTATTATTTATTAATATTTTCATTTCTTCGCTCGTAGGGAAAACCTTAGTGCTGAATTCCTCCTCTCAACACGCAATGCCTTGAAAAATTCAACGGAAAATGGAGAACGGAGTGTTTTAACACTAGGTTCCCTATCCTATGTCTACCCTTCTAGATATAGTGTAAAGTGTACATTTTCTTGCTTTTGCATTCAGTCTATAAAAACGTAATATTTACTCACAAAACGTCCATCAAATGAAAGTCTCGAACCAAAGTTCATGGGTATAACTATATAATAGTTTGGTCCAATTTGCGATTCGATTCATTAACCAGTAATTTTCGACCCGTTGACTCAGTGAGCGGGCCTCGTTCACGATCACTACCAAGGTCTAAGTTCGATGATCGCCTTTCGCCTCGCCAGCGCTTTGCACTTGTCAATCAGTTTTTTTTTATAAGAAATACAACTGCCGTATTATTACCGTGAAGTAATAAACTTGTATAATATAATAGAATTTTATTAAATGAGTGCTTAATTTTTGTTTTATTGTTATGTTAAAGAGACCTCGATTAAAAGTGTTAATGACATTTTATTATTAATAGTATTAGGCTTATATTAAACGTATGAAGGAATACAAATTATTAATAACAAATTTAAAATTTAGAAGATTTTAATTTTCATTAAAAAATATCTCTCTCTCTCTCTATCTCTATTGTTAATATTTTTATCTAGATATGTATATATCTATTATCTCATACACATGTACTTACATGTTACTTCCTAGTGAAGCAATTCTAAGTTTATTTTTAATTAAAAAAAACAATGCAGTTAAACAATGGTTTTATTTAGTTATAAATATACAATATTTAAATTAAAATGACTCTACCGAAACATTAAAATATAAATTGTTCAAGTTATAAATTAATATAATATGAATCATTACCACACCTAACTAGAATATTTCAGTAAATATCACTGGACCGCGACGGCTTGTTGAAACAATACAAAATTTTCCAATATAACTCTATGAAATTGCAACTCGAAAGTATTTAGGCCAGTAAGGTACTAGTTCAAATAGAGGCAAGTTTTTATAAGATTAATTCTAGACGGTTTTCTATTCATATTATTTAATTATAATTTTCTTATAAAATATGCATATTGTTTAATGATTTTAACCTTTGGCAATTAGCTCTAGGATTAGTCTGGATCTTACAAAAACAAATTTAAAAGATTTACATAACTGCTGCCTTTTCATATATATAATGCTTATAATAAAATTAACTAGATGGCTGTTAATTTATATTGCAAATGTTTATTTTAATTGATTTTCACATAATAAAAATAACAGCAGATGAATAGAATTGTGACAATAATGTATGACCAGAAAATAAAATACCAAGAATTCAATGTTGTTTTATAAACTCATTATTTCAAGTAATGCTGTTAATAAATAACTTATATATTTGTTTGGTTATTTTAAATACAGTACCATACCATATATTTCAACAACCGGGAATGAATAAATTAATCTATCATTATCGAAGTGATCATTGCAAATAAATAAAGTATCTTGTATTTGGTTGCTTATCTGATGCAAATATAAATACTAAACGAATTCTAATGCATAATTTAATATTTTATGCAAATCTACATTTTAAGCAACACTAAATAGAGGCCGGCATGGCGACGGTTGTGGGTTCGGTCCCCACACGAGGAAGTGAAATATTTATTAGGCCCGGATAAGCGCTGCCTGGGCCAAATGGCGGGATCGCAGAATACAAGGCTCAAACACCCAAGAACACCCAAGCTCAAGGGGCTGATATACAAGAGTATCCTCCGACTATTTCTTTTATACGGCGGCGAATGCTGCCCAGCGTTATCTCGGCACACTCTGGAACTTCACTTCACGGAAACTAAGATGCTGAGGTGGGCGACGTGGTCTTGCTATGTGTGTCCCTGGAGGATACCCCCCGGACGCCGCCATGGAAGCGATGGCTGGATTTTGTGAGAGCCAATGGACTAACCACCAAAGATACTGAAGGCCGTGCAAAGTAGAGTAGATTGAGTCAGAAGGCAGAGCATGGCAATAAAAGCCGGGACCAATCGCATGTAGAAGAATACATATATACTAATTATTAAACTTTAAGTAAATGAATACATCAGTGGTTAAATCACAAAAGACATACAAATTCATACAATTATGTAAATTCTATGCAAATCCTATCAATTCCCATGCCACACTCGTTTCAATGTGTTAAGTTGTCAATTTTATCAACTAAATGTATATTTTAGCTTTGTAATTGATTCATATATTTTATTAAATAATATTATTAATTGAAATCTTGTATATGTTAGCATAATTTGAATTTCTAATACTAGTGCTAAGTTACTATTCCATGTAGTGAATACGTTGAAATTTGATGACAACCGTTTAATATTAGAAATTACATGTTTAATGTAACTTGACAACTAATTACTTGCGTTATTAGTTTCATTCTGTGGTTCATGTGAATGATATGGATAAGCCTACATATTATATTTCTTGATATAAGATATTTTTGATATTCTCGTTTCCTTGTTTTTACTAACTCATCAGCTTTACGCTCTATCCTGTAAATAGTAGGGTAGGTAAAGGGAACCTAGTGTTGAGACTCTCCGTTCCTCACTTTCTCCTGAATTTTACTAGGCATTGCGTGTTAAGTGGCGGATTTCAACGCCGAGCTTTTGCCCTGTTACTAGAGCAATAAAATTTCATTCCGCCGAGTGAGAAGTCACACCCTTATGCCCCCACACGACGACCTCTGATTGTTGTATTGTCATAATTATTATTTTATTATTAATTTTTTATTATTAATTTGTCATAATTATTATTATATTATTATTTTTTCAATCCAAGATGTCCTTAATCTTTCATATTGTAGTTACATTTCCGTATGCTATTGTCGTCGTGACCTGACTTAACCAGCTTTACTTCCGACTCATTTGTCATCACGATTTTTAATTTGTTTAAATTGATAGGATAAAAATATCTAATTTTACTACTTACTTACAGTCGACTTGATAATCGAGTAAACTGAAATAACGTAGTTATTTAAATAGTACAATATACGAGTATGTTTTATATTTAACTGTTAATTTTTAAACAAGTTAGAGCTAAGTCTAGATAAAACCAAAAAAAAAAAGTATAAAAATATGCAAAACAATAAAAATCTTATTCTAAACATATTATTGAAATTTCATTGCAGAAGTTGACATTTGGGCAGAAAAAAATATGTTTTGTCCAGACTTACTTTACTCTTTATATACCTAAAAATAATTTTGTCTTACCATATACATATTCCTATGAAAATGGGATTTTTTTTTTTAAAATGAACGACAGAAAAATCTTTATAAACAAAAAATGAAAGTTTTCTCAGTATTATTACTATCGATTAAGTATTCATATTAACAAATGCCTAAAAATAAATAATACAGTGAAAAAAACATGTGATATTCGAATTTTATACAACGCAAGAGCCATAACATGAGGTCTAAGAATAGAATTTTAAAATAATAATACTTTTGTAATATATACCGTACGAGTATATCCTTATGTCAGAACGAATTTAAAATTAATAATAAAAACGCTAGTGCATTAATTGTATTGTGTTGTTTTTATAGCAATTATGTTATATGCTAAAATTATAATGCGGAAGACTAGAGGTAGGCACGTACCGATAGATCAAGGAGTTAAATGCAATGTCTTGGAAAATTATACTTTACAGGTTTAACTTAGACAGCAAAAGCGATCTCTATTTTTTTTTGGGTTTTGAGTGAAGAACTCATTTTTTAAGAAAATCCGTACTGCTAGCAATATTTACTTTTTTCATAGAAGGAACCTAGTGTTGTCACAGTTCTCCCCTTTCCGTCGAAGTTTCAAGATACTGCGTGTTGAGTTGTAGAACTTAAGGCCGCCTTTTGTTATGTTACCTGTGCGAGAAAATAAAATATTAACTGACTCATTCCCTCGAGTGAGACTCGAAGCCATAGCAGCCGCATTTACAGCCAAACGTTGTGCCACTACGTCATGACAGCCTTAAAATATTTATTTAAGTTTATTTAACATTCTAAACCGGAATAACATAGTAAAATAATATAAATCTTTTAAATAAATAGCATCCTCTCTAGATATCAGTTACAACAAACAAACTGACAAAATTTTGGCTACCGTGTCAAGATTTCATTGCGATATTTGTTGATTTGTTAGCTAGCTAAGTAAACCGTACCGTATATCTTGAACGTATAGGTACAGTGTAGGTTCGAATCCTACTTAATAAAATATATAAAATCAGCTTCACTCTGCATCCCGCACACAGCAGGGTGGGCAGAGGGAACCTAGTGTTAAGATACTCCGTTCCCCCTTAATTATATTTTAAAGTAAATTTGCAATATATTCGAGGTGCTCCATTGCACGATAAATATCGTTTGACTGTAAAGATGTAGTAGGGCTGTTCTTGGATCTCCACCTGGAATGATGATTACATTTTTTTTCTGATTTTCCCGTTACTACAAGACAAGACGCGGCATTGAGTTCCAAAATAATCAGACACAACTAAGTAATGTCAAGAATGAAGAATAATCTCATAGCCGATGCCCTCTGTTTACTTTTCTGTAATTGGAAAAAACGGGAACCTGAAAAATTTACATATTTCTCTTTAGCTTCGTTTCACATTTATTATAATAAACAAAATAAATTAAAATGTATGCAATATATATATTATGAATCGGTATTGCATGGATTCGTTACGCTGAAATGCATTTCACACTTGCAAGTAAACAATATACCTATGCAGCACATTTATATTACTTGTTCTAATATTCATATAGGCTTAGTTAGGCAAGTTATCGAGTAATTTCTATATTCTTCACTTTTTGTAAAGAATTTTATAATAGTGGTGTTATTTTTAATAATTCTGTTATTTTTTTGTAGCAATTAGAAGTTATTTCTTCATTTTTCTCTTGTATTTTATCAGATAAGAGAATTTAATAATTTGGTTTTATTTTTTTGCAAAAAATTAGTTCATTCCACATTTTGTGTGGGATTATGTGTAATATGTACCTACTAAGTATGTTTATTTCTTATTAATAATATTTCTTCACATATTAAAA
Organism: Heliconius melpomene melpomene; assembly: GCA_000313835.2. Lineage (NCBI taxonomy): Eukaryota > Metazoa > Arthropoda > Insecta > Lepidoptera > Nymphalidae > Heliconius > Heliconius melpomene. The sequence continues at coordinate 52,636 of HE669794.1, forward strand.
TATACTATTAACTTTAAACAATAGACCTCGATTCGCGCCTCGAGCCCTTCAAATACCTAATGAGTTTCGAATCTCATAAAAGACGCCATTTTATTGAGATTACGTAAATTACTTTAATGATAAACCCCATTTCGAGAAAAGTTAGTACTTTCACGCTGTATCGCTCACACAGCCTAGCAAACAGAAAGAACGTTCCCCATTTTCCGCCGAATTCTGAATCTTGAAAACACTAAGACAAGAAATTCAAATTATTTTAACACAAAATTCCAATCTATGTTAATTAAAACACAAAACGCACAAACAATAACTCCTAAACATAAATCATATAAGATCAAGGATTATATATAAAATAAATGAAAATCCTTTTACCACGGTCACCTGGGAACCTTACGCATTTCCGTACAAATGGACCCTACAATAAGATTTAATAGCATTTAACATGGATAAACTGAATTTATGTTCTACAGTGTAAATAGATAATTGGCGGTTACGAGTCAATCACAAATACCTTTGCAATTGAATGAAGTTACCGTCTATAAGAATATATTAAATGTAATTGTTGAATTCAATAATGTTAATTAGTATATCTTTGTTGGATATACTTATTTGTTTTCTTATCTCTATATGGCATAACGCGGCGTTAAGTTCCACCACTTAACACACAATGTCTCCAGTTCAGGCGGAAAATGGAGAACGAAGTGTCTTGACGCTATGGTGTCTGTGCCTATTGAGATGCTTTTTTCTTATAAAGGCAAGAATTGATTAAATTATTGATTTTTGGTTATAATATGTATTTACATACATAAATACAATATTAAATGCTTATTCAATGGTACAAAACAAATTAAATAAATGTGAATCTATATATCTATATATATAAAATCGAAAGGTCACTCACTCATCACGAAATCTCATAAACTACATGTGCTAGGAATCTCAAATTTGGCATAGGAGGTACTTATAGAACGTAGGTGCTCGCTAAGACGGGAATTTGCAATATTCGACTTCTAAGGGGGTTGAAAGTTTGTATGAAACTTCGTTACTACAAATATTAGGAGTCCCAAATTTTGCATGGACGTCACTTATAGGACGTAGGTACTCATGGAGACAGAAATTAATTATAAAGTAATTCATGCAGGCGAAGCCGCGGGCGGGCCGCTAGTATCTTATAAATGTCATTTTTTTGTTATGAAAACGAATGTCATATTATTAAGGCACAATTTAGCCACAAACGCGACGGTTCTGGGTTCGATTGCCACTCGGGGGAATGAAAAAAAATATTTAATTCCTTCATTTTGGTGACGAGTCAAAGTGCGACGTTGAATTCCGCCACCCAACATGAAATACCTCCAGAATACATCGAAAAGCGGGGAACGGAAGTGTTTCAATGGGAACGGAATGTCATAACACTACGTTCCCAGGAGTATAGAGTGAAGTTAAAAATAAATAAGATAACAAATGTAAACAAACAAAGCTAAACCATTCACAATAATCAAATTAAGAGTGACAAGACAACAAGTCAGATGCAAATGCAAGTGAATACAACAGCCTACCTAACCTACTTTAAAGGAACATTAATTGTACTGGAATTGCTTAATCCGTCTCATAATGTCATACAAAAATAGAACCTATTACCACTGTAAAAGTATTAAAGTTGTTAAGCATTTGTAAATTTTAATAGACACCTACAAGTCACGAAATTGCATTTTGCAATTTAGGGGTTAAAGTGAGAGGTGGATAAAATCTAATTAGCTAACTGCATTGTCCTGCATTGATATCATAATAGATAATAATAATTATTAAAGTTTATTATTAAAAAATATTAAAATAATTGGCTTTTAAAAATAGTAAATTACAACTATGTAAATATTTTTTAGCTTCACGCTTTAATCCGCCCAAAGCAAGGAAGGCAGAGGAAACTTAGTGTTAAGACACTCCGTTTCTCACATTCCGCCGAATTCTGGAGATATTGCGTCAATAGCGGAATATTCTAATAATTGATCTAATATATGTCATACATGAATAAATGCAATTGGTATAACCAATAATTACAAGCACTACAGTAAAAATTATACCTTACGTATTTAATATGGCATTTTACCTTTAATTTTTATGCACATTATTAAATTATTAATGTCTTATTAAATTTAAATTAAATTAACTCTAAATTCCGCAATAAAATAAGAAGTAAGAATTTGAAAATAAAATACATTTCTGCAATATAAAAATTTGCAGTCCAATAAAAACATTATATCAATGAATTATAAGAAAACTTTTAGTAAGTTGCTTATAAGTAAACTAAATTTTGAGGCCAGCCGTGACAGGCATGGCGACAGGCGTGTGAATGGCAACACCACAGTTTGTGAGTTTCAATCCCACTCGAGGATATGAAACATTTCAAATTTTCTTTTGTTCGCTCTGGTGTCGAGACAAAGCAAGGCTTTGAGTTCTACCACTTAACACGAAATTCCTCCGGAATTTGGCGGAAAGTGGACAGTGGACAGTTTTAACAGAAATTCCCTCTGCCTAAAAATTGTGCTGAAAAATAATCTGTATGAAGGAACGTTACATAGACAAAACTAATAAGAAGAACTAAAAAACAATTCAATTAGACCTACGCAGTGCTCTACGAAGAGGCCGGACTTCTGAATTAAAATGAAGATGAGTAAGTATGTGACAATAAAACACTTTGTCATATCTTTTGTGCCCCATATCGTGTTACGGTGGCGGTGACGCGTGAACTGATCCCAACGAAGTGATCCCATGTCAGTTTGCATCACCTATTAAAGTGGGTTCGCGTATTCCTTGTTCCTGAAAAATTACTTTAGATATATTAAAATACAAAATATTTTACTTAGAAAAACTGATAATAGTGGAAAATTGAAAATATTTGTTTTCTACCCTGTCTGTGTATAACAGTAATTAATACAAGTAAAGAAGCCTTTTCGATTTAACTGTTATCGATTAAAACTTAACTAAAATCTGCGGTTTGCATTATATATAATAAGTTGGATTTTGAAAAGTGTAGTGATTTTTAAATAAATATTATTATATTTTGTATTTCCTGCAGTTGGCCGACGAGCTGCCAGCTCAGTTGTCCGAGCTGGCTCTCCGACCACGGACCATGGCCCCCTCCTACACCCTGCGCAAGTTGACGCCATATGATAAGGAGCGCGTAATCGATTTTTTAAGAAGGTAATTATTATATTTCTTGTTATTTCCTAAATTTATTAAAGACGTCATTCGTGGCGCAGGGACACAAAGTGTGACTGTAAAAGCTACTGGTTTTGGGTTCGATCCCCACTCGAGGCAATGAAATATATATTTAAATGTATATTTTCATTTTTTCGTTCTGGCGTCGAGGCAAAGTGCGGGATTGAATTCAGCAGAAAGTGGGGTAAGGAGTGTTTTAACAATAGGTTCCCTCTGCCTACAATGCTGTGTGCGGGATTATAGCGTGATCTACGTATTTTTTTTATGTAATTATATAATACAAATATCAGATATATAAAAAATAGTGTTTTTAATTTACGTCTGGAGCTACCAATATTTCCATTATATTTTTAACAAAAGAATGAAACTTCTATCTCATTCCACAACACATACACGTACCTACAAAGGTAAGCTTTTCAAAGAAAAGAAACTTCAATTTCGAACAAAGATGATATCTAAAGGATATTGTTTGTTACGAGAAAATTGGATAGCACTCGAGAAAATGTAGAAGATTTTCTCTCATATAAGCTGGTTATTGAAGAAAGTTATTTTCTTCTTTATTTAATAAATAAAATAAATATGTAATTTCTTTTGAGAAATAAATAAACTCTTTAACCACAAATAAAATGTTTTATATATGGTATAGAATATTTTATAATGTGATTTATTTTAAACCATATTATCTGGTCGTAGCGTGCGGTAGCATTGGCACAAGTATATGACTGTAAACACGACAGGGAGTGGGTTCGGTTACCACTCGAGGAAATTATTTTTTTAATATTTCCATTTATACACTCAACGCCTCCAGAAATCGGCGGAAAGTAGAGAGAGGAGTGTCTTAACACTAGGCTCTCTCTGTTACATACGGGATACATAATGCTGAAAGCTGAAAAAATACTATACCGATTAACTATACCTAATCTCTTGCTACTTATTGTTTCATAAAATAAATTATTGCAAGAAAATATAAGTCAATAATGTTTTATTACCAGAAAAGCTACACTACTAAAGCTTCACTTTATTACATACACAAATGAAAAATAAAAATTAATTATTTAATTTAATAAATAATAAATTCCGTTCCTAGGTTTTTCTTCCTCGACGAACCGTTGAACCTCACGATCAACCTATTAGAGACTCCCGAATCCCGTTGCATAGAACTGGAGGAGTACGCGTCCAGCACCCTCGGTGATGGCGCGTCACTAGCTGCAGTTGATGAGAACGGAAAATTTGTTGGCATGGTCATCAATGGGGTTGTTAAAAGAGAGGTAAGTTATCTTTACTAGTAACAAAACCTATTATTGCAATAAATCGTATTTTCACCTTCACGTTTCATCTATATATATATAAAATCGAAAGGTCACTCACTCATCACGAAATCTCAGAAACTACATGTGCTAGGAATCTCAAATTTTGCATAGAAGTTACTTCTAGGACGTAGTCCTAGACTATAGTAGGGAATTTGCAATATTCGATTTCTAAGGGGTTGTTTTTGGGGTCGAAAGTTTGTATGAAACTTCGTTACTACAAATGCTAGGAGCCTCAAATTTTGCATAGACGTCACTAGGACGTAGTCATGGAGACAGAAATTAATAATAACATAGTTCACGCGGGTGAAACCGCGAGCGGGCCGCTAGTACCGAATATAGTAGAGTAGGCAGAGAGAGTCTAGTGTAAGACACTGCGCTCTTCACTTTTCTCCGAATTTTGGAGCATACCCGGGACATAACGTGAGAAATCATAAGAAAAAACACTTGAATTCTTTAAAAGTTCATTGTTAAATCAATATATTGATGTCACAAGCAAATCATTCACTATTTCAATCTAAGACGTGTTCATTTATATTGTTATGTATTTCATGTCGTCATTAATAAAACAATCAGGACGAACGATATTGACGTACATATTAATATCTTGACGTAAAACGCAGTTCGCGACCGTAATCCGCAATATTGGGTCATTAAAAGGCAAAGTAACCAATAAAAACCCAAAAAATATATATATATAAGAAAGCGTATATTAAAATATCAGCTTCACGCTGTATCCCGCACAGCAGGATAGGCAGAGGGAACCTAGTTTTAAAACACTCCGTCCTCACTTTCCGCCGAATTCTGTTGACATTCTGTGTTGATTTGGAGAACACAACGCCGGGGTTTTATTCGACACCATAGCGAAAAAAATAAAATATAAATGTACATAAGTATTTCATTTTCTCGAGTGGGTATCGAACCCACTACCAGTCGCGTTTACAAGCACACTTAGTGCACCTGCGCCATGACTGGCCTCATATAAAAATTAAAATATATACAATATATTTAATCAATCCAAACAAACTTAAAGTAGATTATTCAATTAATAACTATCATAAATCATGAAAATGTTAGTCAACTTTAACCTTTAAGTATGGACGTCGGGTCTGACAGACCAGACAGTTCTACGAATTCTACAAATCGGCCACTTCTCGGTGACCTCCGCCACTGAGTCTCTCAGTACCTTTCGTGTTAATGACAAAATGAATGTAGATAGCAGTGGTTGTGTCTCTGGGTTCAAAACACGTGAGTATTTAACTTTCTAAACGGGGCCTGGGTCTGTCAGACCCGACGTCCATGTTTCCCATACATTAATGATTTCAAAACGCCATATATTTTTATAATATTACAAAATATACTTTAATATTTTAATTATATTATTTGTATTGAAATGTTTTTATTATTTTTATCACATATTGTTTGACATTGTTTGTTATATATTTTAGTAATATAAATATTATTTACCAAAAAAAGATTCAATTTTTTTAGTTTTTATGATAAAATGGAAAAAAATGATCGACCTAGCACGTCAGGGACAAAAATATCGGTACTTTATAATCAACATCAAACAAAAGAATTGGACGACGACATTTTATAAAGAAAATAGCACTTTATCAAATAAAAAGACGCGTTTCGTATACTAAACTACTCTAAGAAATTGAGAATGACTTTGACTCGCGTTTCGCGATCTGATCTATCATTTATTGAACATGAAGCTAAAAAAATAGTTTTGGGATCTTGAAAAACATGTACACTTTGCCCCCAAAAGATATATAGAAACACAACACATACTTATGTTGACTGCAATCGTCCTGTTTGCCTACAATGTTGAAAACCATTGTGTATCGATGTTCAATAATACCTTATCTTGAGGTGTTGTCAAAATTTTTATTTTATAACATAAGATGTAATTTCTTTATTTTTTTTATTTGTTAGACTTTATATTTTGTTAAAAAATATTTATTTTATTATCTGTCTTTTTTTTATAGTATTATTTTCTTAAGAGTCATCCTATGTGGCCAAAGACTGAAATTGTGACTTTAAGTTACTTAAATCGTTGTGATGGGCAAACTTTAATAAAAAGCGATTTTATTTATAATGATTTTGCTTGATTTGGGGCTATTCATGTAAATTAAAACATAAAATTGTCTTCTTCCTTTAAAAAACAGCCGGAATATGACCAATAAATACACTGGTCTGACAGACCCGACGTCCATATGTATGTTATAAAAAAATCACGTCCATAGTTAAAGGTTAACGCCGTAACTGAATAAAATTTGCATTGAATTCATTAGAATATTCTAAGACTATTTAATTCTTTAATACAATACTTGTACAGGATATACCGAACGAATAAACAAAGGCACTAAATAATGTATAATAGCTTAACTTTGTTCGCGTTTATTCATTCAATTTATAATATTTACATAGTAGGGTAGGCAGAATGAATCTAGGAACCTAGAGTTAAAAAACTCTATTCCCATTCTGCTTCTGTTCCCTACTCTCCGCTGATGTCTAGAAGCATTGCATTGTTAGCGTTTGGCGTTTAGTTTCGCCACTCCAGTATGCCTCCAGAATTCATTACATTCTCTCTGCCTACCCTGCAACGTGCAGAATACAGTGTGAAGCTGAAAAAAAACAACAGTGCCTATTAATTTAATGTTTCTCTTTTAATGAAAACTTCTGAAACGTTATTTCTTGTTTTTCAGTTATTTCTTTATCACGTACATTATAATGCTAAAAGAAAATTAAAATATCCAAAGTACATTTAATATAATCTCAACATATTTGTAAATACAACAATAAATACACATTAATAAAGTAAATTATCACCTTTTACCAATCAGAATAAATAAATATTTAAAAAATAAAATATAAAGAGAATGATACAAGCAATTAAGATAACACGAGATATGTTTTCAATGTGAAATACGAGATTCTTATTCGTTCTCAGACAAGCTGGCGTCGGTAGCGTCACGTCATTCAATTTCACAGTCACGTATGCTATACGTGTTTCGAATTGGTCAGTAGTAATTACTATCGTCACTATAGAAATGTATATTTTTTTTATTTTGTTGATAACAGTTTTTTGTGTATATATTTTAAATATAAGCTAACATATCTTAAGTAATACTTAACAGGCGTAGTTGTCGCGCATGGGGAGCAGGTTATTGGGTTCGATTCCTACGCGATTCCCAATGGAAAGAAGGCAAAGCGTGATTTTGAAGTCCAATACGCAGGAGGTTAGCACTAGGTTCTTAAGTTTCCTTTGCCTATCCTGCTATCTGAGGAATACAGTGTAAAGCTAAAAACATTAAGGCCATCGGGGCACAGTGGAACTCCGCCAGACTATAAACGCAATGATTGTGGGTTTGATTCCCACTCAGAATATCTATATTCACTTTTCGACTCTCATAAACATTTTTTGTTTAAAATAAATTAATTACTCTAAAATTTACGATGTCCTCCTGGAATAATTGTCTAACAAATGGTGATAATGAATTCAAAATCCCATTTGAATGAATTATTTGTGTTTATTATGTTTATTATATTTTTATTCTATACAAAAATGTTTCTTTTCTAATTTCCGAATGTACCTTAGCTGTACCCGTGGTATGTGGAGAACGGAAGCCATATCACAAGTCCCAACCTTGTGGACCTTAAATAAAGAAATATATGTGAAAAAAAATATATAAGCTTCCAATATCTAATTAATTTTCATTACAAAGACCACTTCATAAAAACTACTGCAAATTGTCAATAGAAACAGCACCCATTATAAATATGATTGTATGGAACTTCCGCGCAGGTGTCCACTGAGTACCTATAGGTGAATGCGATATGAATGTTTTAGTAGGTACACGTCCTTTCAATAATATTTCTAAGCTATAAACGTTTAATAGTTGTGTTTTTGATCTGAAAACTTATTTGTGTTTTTAAAATTTATTGAAATTGATATAAATCTGATGATGATGATGATTCTGACTTGGTGTTTCTATGGAGATAGTAGATAGATCTAGCGACCCGGTCGCGGCTTCGCCCGCATAACGAAATCGTAGCCGTACCAGAGACTCAAATACGGCTTCGCTCCCTTAATTTTTTTAAAAAGTAATTTACTGTAAGCCGTCGTGGCCCAGAGGCACAAGGGTGTGACTGTAACGCGACGGTTGTGGGTTCGATCTTCACTTGAGGAAATGAAATATTTATCCAAAATTTAATGGTTCCAAAATTTGGCGGAAAGTGGGAAACGTGGTCGGAAAGTGGGTGGTCGTCATTCGACGATTCAAAAGTGCTTATTATAAGTTTATTTGAATAAAGAATATTTTGAATTTTTGAGTTTTGAATTTTAACACTACCCTGCTTTGTGCGGGATACAGCGTGAAGCTGATTTTAACTTAAAACGACTATGATATAATAAATAGAAATATATTTTACATGGCCATACATAAAACATTTTTTTTAAACTACGAATAAATCCCGAAAGAACTCATTGAATAAATGTGTAAAACACTCATAGCTTACATTGAAGTAATATTGATTTTGAGCTTTCTCTTGTTCCAAGATACTTGAAACAATTTGTAAGGCAAATGCGAGTGACAGAAAGCCAATAAACAGTAATGGAGGGTAAAGAAAAGCTCGCCCCTCCCCTAAAAGAAGAAATTTATTTATTCCTTAACTTTTCCTATTATTTTAAGTTAAATTTAATGTTATTCATTATGGGACTTGTGGACAGTTGCTTTATTTGTTCTATTAGTTTAATCTTTCTTAGCGAAATTGTTTGTGTATAATTTTAAAAACTCTCTATAGTTATTTTTTTAGTTTAACACCTTATCTTGCTTGGGTAGCAGAATACAATATATAGAGTAAATCACGACAAAGTTTATACAAAAGTCAACAACAAACATTTATATATAATAAATCATATATAATAAACAAGATAAATACAAATTTGGAAAGAAATAATAAAGAAAACAAAGGAACGTATGGAAAGGGCATTGAGTGGCAAGCATCGACTGTTATAATTATTATATGCCGTCGACAAGGAGGGTAGTTGTGAAAAAACTCTTTAGACGGCAACGGTACAAAATATAAATTCTATTAAATGTATGTATTTAAATATAAATAAATAAATTACGATATTGAAATATATAAGTGACACATATTAAATAAACTATAAACATAAATAATAGTTCCCTACATTAACTTTGTAATAAAGCTTAAATATTATAATCTACGTTATGGAGCTTTTAAACTCATTTCGTAATGGTTAAATATTCACTTCAGTGATTTTTATGTTCCACTGAACTTCTTAAGCGAATTTTAAAGGCAGCTTCCTATTTTATATGTTAAGTTGACTGGGAACGATTTTATATATCTAATAGAAAAATATATAAACTAATTCTCTCGTTTTCTTTGAAGAAATGTGTTAACAGTGGTAACAACACTAATCAGTACTACTTTTATTAAAAGCCATAAATAGCTGCCTTATAGGTCCTTGCTTTAAATGTAGATAAAATGAAAATTTAAAATGTTGATTGGTAAAATGGAATAAAGATATTATAGAAGATAGGATATTTCATAAATAAGATTGTTTAAGAAATAATTTTTAACAAGAAATAAAAACACCTTCCAACAGGCTACTATGCAAATTTAAAATTTATAAGATAAGATAAGATAAAAAGTCTTTAGTCTTTACATTTACAAGAATTACAACGAATTTTTATGTGATTTTCTGATGGATATCATCGTCAGAAATGGACCAAGCTGGACCAGGTTTTAAATAAAAAAGGAGCCCAAATTTGTGAGGTAGCCCACATAAATAAAAAAATACAGTCGAATTGACGACCTCCTCTTTTTACAAAAGTTGGTTAACAATTTTACTTGAATTCGTCAAACAAGAGCTGAAAGCAGATTTATTTTCACCTATCTCCCTTTTCATTAAAATAATATAATTATTTTATTTTAACAGGAAGTAGACTACACAGACAAATCAGAAGACTGTCCGAATCCAAAGTTCCGGCGGATCCTAAAACTCCTGGGTCACTTGGACCGTGAAGCCAGGATTTGGGACAAACTGCCGCTAAGCTGCCATACCGTTGTGGAGGTCAGGATAGCATCTACTCACTCTGACTGGAGGGGGCGAGGCCTCATGAGAGTGTTATGTGAAGAGACTGAGTAAGTATTTAATGTTTTCTGTACTTAACATATATTTAATGATAACAATTACGTTTCTTGTATTTACATTAATATTGTATCTACATTAATCTCCCACTTATCTTCCACATTGTCATACCCTTCAATCAGCCAACATAAATATATATCTACACTGATATATTTCAGGATATCTAACGCTACATTTCTTAAATAACACACAAACAGAAACATATTTAAAGAATTCACTATACCTATATATATTATTGCAGTCACAATCTTGCACGCTTGAAATGCCCCATTCCATATTTAATGAAAGAATGCAATCGATATAGCAATTATATGAACAATAGCAAACGAAGTACTTTAACGTGGCTGGTGCATATCAAGCATGCTGATATCAGCTAAGAATAAAGAAATTAGTCGCGATAGAATATGGATTCGATTCCCACTCGAGGAAATGAAGAAGGTAATATTTTTATTTCTTCGCTCTGGTGTAGAGCACAAAACGCCGCATAGAGTTGCGCCACTCAACACGCAATGTCTTCAGAATTCGGCAGAAAATGGGGATCGGAATGTCTTGGCTCCCTCTGCCTATCCTGCTAAATGCGTGATACAGCGTGAAACTGAAAAAAAAAGCAATTTATATAACCGATTCCATTACACCTCGTATTAAATGAACAATAGCATAGCATAACGAAGTACATTATCGTGGCCGGTGCATACCAAGCATAGCATACTGCCGATATCAGCTATGAATTAAAATAAGTCTGACAATAACTGCTTTCAGTTGCTATAGCAAGACCGAATCTATTTAAAACTTGATTTAACCAGATATACTTTAGCAAAGTAATTGAATTAAAATACGAATAAAATACGAAAGTAGTTGAAATTTAAATACGAATGTAAATTAATAATATTGGTATAGTTTTGTATTTAAATATAATAGATATCAATTCGAATATCTAAATTTGTTAATTAAAATTATTAAAATAGGACTATTAGACCTTTCAATCTATTTTTTTTAAAATTATTTTAATACATTTCCAATGAATAAAAGAAAAATCTATATATGTTTTCCAAATCCAATAGGTGATAAAACTTAATGACGTATTTTATAGAACCAGACGAAAGTAACACCAAGACATACCAAAAATAGGTTTCAATATATACGAGGTATATCGAATTTGAAGCCATAACCGTGAAGGTATATAGTTTTTAAGACGTGCAGGCCCCTTATACTACTTTTTATATGAAATAATTATTCAAGTAGTTCCATTCAGTATGTTCGTTTTGCCTCATATGTAGGTATTAGTATATGATAAGAAAATAATTAAAACAGTGACTTAACATTTAGGTACCCGAGTCGTATAAAAGGTTACTTTAAAAAGTCTAATCGACTTCGATATTGACCTTGATGTAAAAACTACGAGGACATTCTAGAATATTAAAACAATATTCGATTTGCTACCTACTTAAAAATAGCGAATAAGATATATATTTTACTTAGTAGGTATAAGTAAAATAGGAGAACTTTAAATAAATCCTATCAAAAATGATACAGGCCATATTGAGGCCGTCGTGGCATGGTGTCATATGCGTGTGACTGTAGGCAAAACGGTCATGGGTTCGATTCGAATCTTTCGATTTAATTTTTAACAAAAAAAAAGTGACATTATTATCTATATATATAAAATCGAAACGTCACTCACTCATCACGAAATCTCAGAAACTACATGTGCTAGGAATCTCAAATTTTTGCATAGGAGTTACTTATAGAACGTAGGTGCTCGCTAAGACGGGAATTAGCAATATTCGACTTCTAAGGGGTTGTTTTTGGGGTTGAAAGTTTGTATGAAACTTCGTTACTACAAATGCTAGGAGTCTCAAATTTTGCATGGACGTCACTTATAGGACGTAGGTACTCATGGAGACAGAAATTAATAATAACGTAGTTTACGCAGGCGAAGCCGCGGGCGGGCCGCTAGTATGTATATGAAAGTAATATCAGAATATCTGATCCAATTTAGAACTATTTCCTGAACTTTAAACAAAAGCTCATTCTATCTCAGCTAGAATAAGAGAGAAGTATTTTTTCAAGGCATTTACTATTTCCTTTATATTGTCTATGCAACTTTCAATTAACTGAGCTTAGGGAGATGTAGTAATCTCCAAGTAAATAGTTCTACATTATTTTATACGTAACGTATATATGTATACGTTTATTTAAAAAAAACAGTTTGACACTGTAGTTAGTTTTTGTAGTTGATGGCCAATCGTGAACCATGTTACTAAGAATGATAGTTGTGGGCTCGATTCCCATTCGAGGAGATGAAATATTTAATATTTGAAACCCATAAATTAAGAGGAAATCTTTACTCTGCTTTCTACACACACTGTTAAATGCGGCGTTTAGATCTGCCACTATAAACGCAATACCTCCAGAATTTAGTAGAAATTGGGAAGCGGAGTGTCCTAACCTAACCTAACCTATCCTGTTAAGCGGGATACAGCGTGATGATGACGCTAACATAGATCATCTTATTCATCTAACAAATAAATACTTTATTAATAAAGTGGTATGTAACAATAAAATTGTGTTATTACGCACATGTGCAATTTAACCCGGCTCGAGACGTTAACGAGTCACTTGCCACAGAGTATATATGACGGTGGACAAATTATGCAATTACCAAGTCAAAACTTTGAGAACCTATTATCTTAATTTATTATTACTAGATGTCATTTTTAAAATTTTTGCATTGTCAAATTGTCCATTATATACGAAAATACTCACAGTTAATAATGATTACGGTAATGTGTAATTACAAACTTGTGAACACTCGTAAAAATAACAATAAATTTGAATTTGAGGCCAGTCGTGACAAGAGTGGGGACCGGAAGTGGAAGTGAATAGAAGGAATGGAAACGGAATGTCTTAGGTTAGATTCCCAAGTTCTCTCTGCTTATCCTGTATGTGCATGTGCGGGATACAGAGTGAAGCTAAAAAAAGGAATCATTACAGATCTTTACGTATTCGCGTGAAAGTCAATACAGTGCGATCTTGATTTAACGATACTAAAGGAATCTTAAAATAGTTCTATTTGATAATGTGTTATAATGAAATTCGTTAGAAGGATGGTCTACAGTTCGTTTTAACAGAAACACCGTTTAAAATATTGATCTCAGCTTTTTCGTTTATCAGCAATTACCTTAACTTAACTAACTTCAAGCTTTATCCCTAGCGGGGTAGTCAGAGAGAACGGAGCGCCGAACGCTACGGTCTCTACACACTCGTACCTCTTTCGCCTCGTCCACTGTCATCAACCTCTTCATACATCAACCTCTACATACATTCCTCCTTATCTTAGAAAAATTCGTTAAATCTAAGAAATCATTATATTGAGGGTTGTTACATTAAGCTTATACTGTATTATACAATTATACATATTTTGAAACATCTGCCTTCTCTTATTCTATGGTAGTGTAGTGTTGGTGAGTAAGGCATCAATTACGTTTCATTTTATTTTCACACATAATAATTAAAAGTTTAAGTCGTGTGATATCAGAGTCGCGAACGTCCCGATTTTTAGGCCAAAAGTTAAAAGTCCCAGTCGGGAAAGGCACATATCCCGCTTTTCACGAATTATTCCATGTAATGCGAGAAACCTTTTTTTATTGCTATAAATTTCATAGAAGGCCAGTCGAGGCCAGTTGTGGCGCAGAAGCACAAAGTGAGACTGTAAACGCGATTGGTTGTGGGTTCGACTCTGAATCGAGGAAATGAATTATTTATTTAAATATGTTTTTTTTTCATTTCTTCGCTCTGATGCAAAGGCCATGTGCCCGCTGAGCTAATTTCCACCTCTCACGCAGTGCCTCGAAAAAAAACGTCGGAAAGTATTAGGTTCCCTCTCCTTACCCTGCTCTACACGACAAACAGCGTGAACCTGAAATAGCGCAAAATCTCTTTAAAACGATTTAGGAAATAAACGTGTACAAGAACTCTATAGAATACCAGCTATAAATAGCTACCACATAGTTACTAGTTAAAAAAATCCAATAAATATCATATTTAATCGAAGTGACGTTTGAATGTAGGTACCTACTTGTTTTCTCCCATATATTATCTATGCGTGGCCATAGAGCTATTGTTCTAAATCAGCTGATTGTTATGCGTAGCTTCTACATGGAGACACTCGTCCTTTCAAATACAATATTTTAATCTATTAGGTCAAGGAACTTATGCTTAAATAGCCGTTTATCATCACACTTCTTCATTTCCCGGGATAAGAAGAAAGAAGTGTAAAGAAATCAGTTTTTCTTTGGTCGTCCCCAATTGGAGAACATTCTTTAATTATTTCTTGAATGAGTAGCAGATATCCTCAGCTTCACGGAACCAACTAGTATCATATATATCGGTCAAAGATAATACAATTATCATTGAAAATTGACCACAAGTTTACTAAACAACAGCGTATTTAACTCGACAAATGGAACATAACCGCGTAACCGCAATTATCGTCTGTATATTCTCCTTAAATATTTCACTTTCGTGAATGATTCTCACTTTAATTGTTTAACAAAACCGCGTAACTACATTATAGCGACTATTAAATAACTGGTCATTCTTATAGCATGCTGTTCGTATTGTTAGAATAGTTGGTTTAATATACCCTAAGGTCATAACGTTTAGTTAAGATATTTCGTGTTTCTCTTCATTGTTTTTAAACTGGTATTACAGATGTTCTTACGTAAATGCAGAAAAGCGTGTTTGTTTTTTTTATTTTTAACCTATTTTCTAGTGAATTAATGTTCGTGATTGGTTTTAGTACTGTATATCAGTAGAATAGAATAGAATGTTATTTATTGCATACAGAAAAAAATAAATAAAAGTATATACCTAAGTAATTAAAATGTAATGTAATTAACCTAAGTAATTAAATGTAAAATAAAGTATATACCTAAGTAATTAAAATGTAACAAATTATTAATAATAATCGAGGCAAAGCACAGCGTTGAGTTCCGCCACTTAACACTTCATGAAGTGAGAATTCAACGGAAAATGGGGAACAAAATGAATGACTAGGTTCCCTGAAAATATCATATTTTTAACAACGTATCAAAAGAACTGCAAAGTTTTTTTGCAAAGAACTTCTAATGCTTATTATAATAAGAATGGTAATAATGATATCTAATAATATAATAATATGTCAAGTTTGATAGTTCTATAATTAATTGTTGTAATTATTATTCTTCACGTGAGAAAATGATATAATATTATTTATA
Source organism: Heliconius melpomene melpomene (assembly GCA_000313835.2). NCBI lineage: Eukaryota > Metazoa > Arthropoda > Insecta > Lepidoptera > Nymphalidae > Heliconius > Heliconius melpomene. Next base: position 68,598 of record HE669794.1, read on the forward strand.
TAAAATGATAAATTTTTGCTGTTATTTTATGAATGACAAAAACTATTCTTAAATAAATGTCATACTCCATAATAAATCTAATCTTGTGAGATGAATATAGCAATTTGCATCAATTGAATCGTTATTTACACATAAATTAAATCTAAATAAAAACATAATATATGAGATATCAAATATTTTAACTAAAACTCTATCCTAGAAAAAGTAAATTTAATAGGATACTATATGGCATCAGATGGAGATCTGAACTTGTGGTAGTTGTGGTTTTGATACCTTCTCAAGGGAATATATAATTTTTATTTCCTACTATCTCTATAAGAAAAAGCGTGATGTTAAAGTACACAAAGCTTCGAACTCGGACAAAAGAAAGAGAACAGAGAAAACTAGGTATCTATGTCAGTTTACGCCTATAAGGGGATAAATAGTAAATCTAAAAAAATGTAACTTATGGCTAAAAAAAGAGTATCGTTTAATTCCTTTAAATACAACGGCTTCGATTCCCTTTGATGACTTATACCGCAATGTTTAAAAAGGAGAACGGAGTGTCTAAACACTAGGTTCCCTCTACCTACCCTGCTAGATGTAATAGAACGTAAAGTTGATATATTGCTGCTTTTCTTATAAAGGTGTGCACATACATACAAATTAAATAGAAATTCAAGTTATCAATACATTTTTAATTGAAAACCTGCTAATCTTAAACTTAATTAAAATTTTAACGAAGTAACTTCTTATCACCACCAGAAGCTACGCAACATTAATCGTATGCATTATAATGAAGAATCGTTAATGTCTCATTAATTCGCAATACCTACTTATTTCTAGTTTATTATGTCGTTATTCTCGTATATATTTTATTTAAACACTAGGAAAACATTTTTACAATCATTTTAGTACTATGAGAGATAGTCAACAAGTGAATGACTCCAAAATTTCGCCAGAAAGTGGGGAACTTTCTGTCTTTCCCCATTATCCACGGAATTTTGGAGACATTGGGTTTATGAATGACGAAATTATTTATTTTATTTCCTCGAGTGGGAATCGAACCCACAATCCGTCGCGTTTACAGTCACACACTTGTGCCTCTGCGCTACGACTAGCCTCAGTATTTCAGCATTTCAGTTTCTGTACCTACCTACCCACACTGCCAAGTTTTACCATTATAATTGCAAAGCTTGTTTATTGATATGCACAAGCCAACACATAGAACACATTGATATCGAATACTAAACAAGATGCTAACTAATACCAAAATAAACATTGAAAAATTCAATTGATTCTTACGAGCGTTTTCCAATAACTTTTACGAGCAAACTACAAATCTATAAAAAATATTTAAATTAAATATTCATAATTATTCTAAAAAATATTTAAAGTTTTTCTTTTTCTTACATATTCTCAAATATATGAAAAAAACCTTAAATATATTTAAGGTATAATATTGTTAAAAATAATGTACAATTAATAGAAAATCATGTAAAATTTACTAAAACTCTTCTTAATTTACAGACGAATAGCTCGTGAAATAGGCGCTGGTGCGCTACGTATGGACACTACGTCGGCGTTCTCCGCTGCGGCCGCGGAGAGATTGAAATATAAGAAAGTGTATGGCTTGTTCTACTCTGACATACCGTACGCGCCCCACCCGGACCCACCACATCTTGAAGCCAGGGTTTATGTGAAGGAGGTTTAGAGTGAGTGGATATTATCTTATATTGTAGTTATGCGAATAATTCCATTGTCCAAACGCGGCGTTGAGCTCCTCTTTTTTATTATATAACTAGCGGACCCGGACGCGGCTACGCCTGCTTGAAATATAAGAATATAATTTCTATAGAAATATAATTTCAATCTAGATGAAATGCTAAAAGTGACTATTATATTTATTTTCATAAGGATGAATATCAAAATGACGCGGTAACGAACGCGGTCGCGTAGCGACGACGGTTGTTATTAACATGGCAGAATAAATTGCATGTCAAATTAGAAAGTATTTTAATTTATTAGTATATATATGTAATGTAATGTTATATAGCCTATAGCACTTCTGAAGAATGCAGCTTTCATACAAAACAAAAACAAAGTAAATCGATCCAGTAGATCCAGAGATCTTAGCGTTCAAACAAACAAACAAACAAACAAACAAACAAACTCTTCCGCTTTATTATATTAGTATAGATGGATCGAAATCGATCGAGTGGATAGTGGAGAACAGAGTGATTTACCAAAAGGTTATCTCTGTCTAAAAAGCGGCTGGCATATGAAAAAAAAAAACCATATGAAACGGAAAGAATACAATGTAAAATAGAAAAACAAAAGCCTTAGTTTTTATTCTAAATTTCAAAGCCCTAATTATAAGTTCAGAAAAACAAGAAATCATACATTAGGTCTAATAATTAATAATAATTCTTTTATCGTTATTCTATAAAAAAGTACTTTCGGCCATACCTACATATGTATAAGGGTATACATAAATATTTATCTATTTTTTTTCTTTATTTACAGGTATATTCTACGCAACATATTATATGCAACAATACCACTAATTATAATATACTTAGTACTACAATTACACTTCTAACTTTATTAATGACATTATTAACATCTCCAATGATATCTTTAACAAATACTGTTAGTCATACAATAAGATACATATATCTTTATCTCAGTTAATTAGATATCAATACATTATATTTAAGATTTGAATGAAAACGACATATTAAGATCGATCTCAGACTTGAGAGCGTTTTATAAATTTATCAAAAAGTCGACTAAAAGCGTTATTTTTTACTGAAAATATAAAATATATCTACGAGTAAGTATATCATTTAGTTACATATTTACTGCGTAGACTATTAACATTAGAGTTGTTAAACATTAATGTTATTTTTGGTATATTGCGAAATTATATTATTTTAATCCCTCTCCTACCCTGCTGTGTGCGGGATACAGCGTGAAGCTGATATTATTTTAATGACATAGTTTCATCATTTTCAGGGATTCATTTTTTATTATTTTTATTATATTATTACATGTGTACATCCCTAACAATTATAAACCTATTAAAACTTAGCTTTACACTGGTCAAGCTCAACAGGTAAAGAAAAATGATTGGTTCAATTCCTATATAAAAGTATTTCTTATATAGTAAATAATCTTCGATTTTTTGAACACGAGGCTGTGTTGGATTTTGCAATATTACGGTATAGATGGAAGAAGGCTATATACATGTATTACTAAAATATTTCGACAGTACCTAGGTTAGTATCGAAAGTGGAAAATTGCAAATTTCTTTCATTACTGTTTTAAACTAAAATTTTGAGAAAAGATATTAAAAGTACACTTTTTAGTAGTTTAAAAATAATTACGATTTTTCACTTTCGTTACTTTATCTAGGGACCATCGATTATTCCAATGCCTCCCACTGTATAACTCATTAATTAATATTTTATTATTTTAATATTAAACGAGTATATTTCCAATTAACAGCAAAAGCAATGTAATAACGATTGTACTAATTTTATATAAAAAATAACAGAATGAAATATGTCTTAAGATTTATTATTTAGGTGTGTATATATATAAAAATTGGTATATAATACATTGCAAAACCTGACTAAACTGTGATAGTATCAAAGATTTTAGTTTCCCAAAGGTATTTTAAATATTTTTTAGACTTCATAATGAACATTAATTGGTGTTCTTTTGTAAATTACAAACCCAGTGCTTCTATTGAGGTTATTTAAAAAAAAAAAGCAATTAAATTGTATTCTCGTGTTAATTTCTATTATTTTTTACTTTATCTTGTATTGTTTACATTTTACTTAAATGGATGAAGTGATTTCAATTATTTAAATGTATCTAATTCAATTCTAAGTGATATTCCGTGTCTTAGAGCAATTATAGTTTGTATAATTTGATTTAAACTTGAATTCAATAATAAAGAATAAATTATAAAGTCAACGAAAGAAAATAAAATCAATGTTGAATTTTAATTAAATCACTTTGTAAGACGAAAAAAGACAAAATTTCATAAAAATTATTTTTTTAAATATTTTCAAAATTTCTGCTAAGAATTAAAAGTTATGAGAACTATAAATTAAAAAAATATATATTATTTTTTTATTTTTACTGCCTCTATTTGAACAAGAGCAAATACTCTCAAACCCTTTGATAATTAAAGAGCAACATCGTTTTAACAGAAATTTGCACAAAAATTTTAAGAAAATATAAAAAGTTCCTTCCTAAATATTCGTTTGTATAATTTTGCTATTACAATAATAATGTAACTATTGTCAATTGATATAAAAGAATGTAATACGATCAATTAAATTGAAAAATACTTATTTAGAAAACGTATAAAAGTGTTAGAAAACAATTAAATTGAATTTAATTGTTAAATAAATTATGTTAATGTATACACAATTTGTGTTTTATTTCATATCCTAAATTAATATAATTTTAACTTTTTTTCCAGCTTCACGCTCGCATATAACATGGCAGGCAGAGCAAAGAAATAAAAATATTCATAAATAATAATTCAATCTACTGAGTGGGAATCGAACCCACAACCGTTGCGTTACGACGGCTTCAAAATTTTATTATCTCAACTATTTTATTATAATTTTGAAGAAAATAACTTTTTTTTTAATATAATGTAAAAATTTTCATTTTTTATAGATTTCATATATTAAACTAAGAGCTAAAATATAAAATATGTTACAATTAATATAACATGGCGTTAAAATGACAAATTCTATAATAGCGCAATTAAACTTAATAAATGTGCATTTGTCCGATCATATTTAATTAACATAATTGTTAAAGAGTTATTAATAAGGTTAGAGTTATTAATAAGGCGCATGGGCACAAAGGTGTGACTGTAAAGCGACGGTCGTGAGTTCGATTCCCACTCGCAGAGATGAAATATTTATTTAAAATATATATATTACCTTTTCTTGATAATATAGACTACGAATTCGAGACTAAGCACGGGGTTGAGTTCCGCTACTCAACACTCAGTCACAATGTCTCAAAAAATTCGGCGGAAAATGAGGAATGGAATGTCTTAACAATAGGTTCTCTCTACCTACCTTGCTCTATGCTGGATACAACTTGAAGGTGAAAAATAAAGGTTAATATGGAATTAAAACATATTTATATATTAAATATTTAATATATTATCGACAATCTATGAACACTTCAATTTATAAAGAATAACAAAATGAGATAATGCCGACGCGATGACGCGGACGTCAACAGATTATAATAATTTAAGGAGGAGATCCTTTAATCGTTTCTCAAGTTTCTTTTTTTAATTAATGATTATAATTTTTTTTCATGCTGCGTTCTTGACGTATTTTATTTTAATTCGGACACTTAATATTATTTAATAATAAATTATTTTTATTTTATTTTCCATTTATTTGTAATATTTTGTAAATATAAAAATGTATTTATATTTCACTAGCTGATTCGTCAATAAATAAAGTAAACTACATATTTTCTATTATTACATTTTCGTAATTTAAGAAGTAAAAAAAAAAAAACTAGTGGTAAGTCTTTTCTATTGTGCTATGGTATTTCATACGCGTATGTTAGATATACCGTGCGTCCTACCTGTCATGACCTACGGAGCTGAAATGTGGACACTCACCGTAGGGCTGGTACACCGGTTCAAGGTCGCTCAGCGTGCGATGGAACGCGCAATGCTCCGAGTTTCTCTGGCAGATAGAATCCGCAATGAAGCGATTCACCAGAGAACCAAAGTCACTGACATTGCACGAAGAATCAGCACGCTGAAGTGGAACTGGGCCGGCCATGTCTCCAGACGTACCGACGGTCGATGGAGCCGATACGTGCTAGAGTGGAGACCGCGCTTAGGCAAGCGTAGTGTAGGACGCCTTGCAGCAAGATGGACAGACGATTTAAGGAAGGTGGCTGGCATTGGATGGATGCGAGAAGCCCAAGACGGGGATGGTTGGCTCTTGATGGATACGTTCAGCAGTGGACGGTGATAGGCTGATGAAAAAAAAAAGTTAGACATTTCATACTATACATAAAACTTGAAAGAAATAATATTTAAAATATTTAACGCACCCATTTAAAATATTTAACGCGCCATAAAAAAATAATATTGACCTTAACGTACTCGGTACTATTTTTATCGTTCACCGTTAAACACACCACACCAGTCAAAACACGTTGGCCGCGGGGGCCTCACAAACGTACGTACATTGTGGATTCAAATGTATAGAAAATAATATTTTTCGCGATTTAAGTGAAGTGCCATGTAAGAGGTAAGTTTTTAAGCATTATTATTATTAAGTATAATTAATTTATTATTATTAATTTAGAACAAGAACTTATTAAGTAGAGCAAGCATGTTGTTATAGTATAGTAATCAAGTTGTTTATTTATATTATAACATACATTCATTGAGTAATCTTAATATTGATAACATTAACAACATATCTAGTGAGGCCAGTCGTGGCGCAGGGATACAAGTGTGTGACTGTAAAAGCGACAGGTCGTAGGTTCGATTCCCACTCGTGGAAATGAAATATTTAATATTTTCATTTCTTCGCTCAACAAGCAATGAATTCAGGATTTAACGGAAAGTGGGGAACGTAGTGTCTTAACTAGGTTCCCTCTGCTTGGCCCGCTATGTGCGATATACAGAGTGAAGCTAATTTCATTAATAATATACCTTGAAGTTAGTTTAAAGTCAGAAATATTAAATCAATTGAATAAACAAGTATTAATTATATGTTTACAATAAACAATATTGACGTAGTGTTCATGATAGAGTCGATAGAGATCAATTAATTTGTTGTGATATGATATGGAATGTGACGTTTTAACTAACGTGACCATTCCTTTCTCGCCTCAAAACGGGACATCGGTTTGTTTTCGTAAATTTTAAAGCTTTAGTTAAAACTGTTGTATTAGAAAGCAGCATTTGACTATTTCATTCGTTTTTTCTAGATATAGTAGACAAAAATTTGGTGGCTTTAAATTTTTTAGTCGGTCGAAAGGCAAACGATAAATTTTCGTGCAATTTCGAAAAACGAGACTTTTCTAGATCCCGAAGTCGTCTTCGGGAGACAAGCAAGCTTCGGACAAACAAGCAAAAATCAGGGCATTTAGTTCAAAAATCCCGTCCCATTTTGGTCCCGTCTGGTCACATTAGCTATAACGTCGCATCTGCCTATATTATCCTCTATTTACTTTATTGGTAATCGTTCATATATTATGCTTGTTAATGAAAATTATTTATTTATACATATCGTAAGAAAATCTATAAAGATACTGATAGTATATTATATTTTTATTTATATATACGTATGTATATATATACTAAGTCGTAGATACCTATATCAATCGCTTGAAGCAGATTGCGAAAACCTGTTTTAGTGCAATACGTATTCACCTATCGTCTACACTTGAAGTAAGAATATGTAAGATTAAATTACATAATATAAAGACCAACTATAACTTTTTATTATATTTTATAAAATAAATGTGTCATTTTTCCTTATTCCTATTGTAACCGAGCTCGTGGACTCGAATTCATAATTCTCGGTCATTCGCACGCCGTTAGCGTATTTAAATGACAAAATTTACATAATTAAGTAATGCAAAAAAATTTCACAGTTAATCTAATTATAATTTGAAATAATATACAGTTTTTGAAAATAAAATGTAATGTAATTAATAATGTAAATGTAACTTTAAGAAATTTATAATGAACTATTTTCTTTATTAATTTTTAGAATAAATAATCATGTCAACGAAGAGGTCGTATACCATAAGTCCCTTATGCGAGCAAGATGCTGATCCTGTTATGAAATTGTTGAGAAGGTAAGATTCCAAAAACCTTATGTTGTATCTATGGTTGCCAAATCGAGGCTTATCAGTTCCAGGATATTTCCAAAGCCTGGAACGTATCGGAGCTTTGGTGTCCGATCCAAGATTAAACTACATAGAACTATTTGTTAAAAGAAACTTTTTTGTTTAAACTAATATTTATGTATCCGGGACCGCTAAGTGAAATTACTGGACTTTAGTAGGTTCGATCCCCACTCGAGATAATGAAATATTTCATTTCATTTCTTTACCCTGAGGTCGAAGTAAAGCGCGGTGTTGAGTTCCGCCACTCAAAAGTGTGAAGCAAAGTTTCTTCACTAGGCTCCCTCTGCCTACCCTGCCATGCGGAATACAGCATGAAGTTGAAAAGAACTTTTTCTTCTCTACTGAAAAAAAAATATCACATGTTCATCTTACACTATTTATTTACACAACATAAACGTGAACATAATATTTACTCTATTAATATTAGTTTATTGTTTCTATATTTACATACTATATGACAAAATTATGATAGACATTTAGATGCTAGAAAAATATTTACATAAATGTTTATTAGTATTGTTGATGCGCGTTTTAATTAAAACGTAAGGAAGTGGTAAATACAACAATGGTGGGACAAGTATTCATTTCATTTTTATCTACTCATAAATGAACTGACATTTATGTAACTTTATTTATTTTTTATTCATTTCTTCACTCTAGTGCCGAGAGCAAAGTTACTCAATTCCCGTACGAGAAAATTATGGGCTCAACGAGCTCGTCATGGGTTCCATTCCCACTTGAGGAAAAGAAATATTTAATATTTCCATTTTCTTTGCTCTGGTGTCACAGCAAAGCGCGGCGTTGAGTTTCGCCACTCAACAGGCAATGCCTCAGATTCGGTGGAAGAGGAGTATCTTAACACTAGGCTCCCTCTGCCTACCCTGCAATATGCGGGATACAGCGTGAAGCTGAACCAAAAAAAATTATAATTAGCTATTAATATTTTTCCTCGTTGACTCTACCATCTCTACATAATTATATTTGGTAACATTTCAGGACATTTTACATAGATGAACCCTTAAATCGAGCAGTTGGCTTATGTACTTCCGAAACAGACCCTTGTCCTGAACTAGACGAGTACTGTACGAGTTCTCTATTAGAAGGCTTGTCGTTCAAAGCAAGTGATGATGCAGGGAATATTGTCGGTGCGTTGATAAACGGAGTGTGCCCTTTGAAAGAGGTAGGTTTGTACCCATATAGTTAGAAAATTGAAGTTAAGACTAAATGAAATGATTTATTTTTTTTTTAGCTTCACGCTGTATCCCGCACAGATCAGGATAGGCAGTTGGGACCTGGGAACTTTATGTTAAGACAATTCTGCCGTGATAATCGATAATTGATAAGTGGCATTCCGCTAAATGCTGGAGACATGGCACGTTGAGTGGTAGAACTCAACGCCGTTACCTCGACACCAGAGCGAGGAAATAAAAATATTCCATTTCTTCAACAGGAAGTTCGGGAGTTGGCCTCATGTATTTAGATATATTTATGTAATCCAAATGAAATGAATAGGAAAATATAATCACAATCAAATTAACTTTAGAAAGTTTTGACGCAGACGGCACCTACCTAAGTCTATACTGCACTTGTGAGGTCAACTCTACTACGAGATTGATGTCTAAGAACTTTCTTATTAACTCGTGACAGAAAAAACAGAAATATAAGATAAAACTTTATAAATCAAACGAACTTAAAAATTGAAAAATAAATATATCTAAATAAACTATAGTAATACATTAATTATTTATATGTTACAGGATGACAATGGCAACGATCTGCTCAGTCAAGCCCAACGATGTGAAAATCCAAAATTTCAAAAGATCCTATATATATTAGCTCGGAGGGAGAGCGGCGCCCGGCTATGGGAGAAGTTCCCGAATGACAAGCAAGTTGTGGAAGTAAAAGTGGCTGCCACGGACCCAAGTTGGAGGAGAAAAGGCATTATGAATACACTACTACAAGAATCTGAGTAAGTTTTTACTATATTAATAAAGTATGAAGTTTATTAGTCAATAAGATGGGATAAAAATAATTGAGGCAAGTCGCGGCGCAGGGTTGTGATTGTAAACGCGACAGGTTGTTGGCTCGATTCCCAGTCGAGGAAAATTAAATATTTCATATTTTTATTTCTTCGCTCTGATGTCGAGACTCTAACTACTTTCGGGATACAGCGTGAAAATTTTACAAATATAAAATTTGTACCTAGGTACTTAAACCATATGCGATGGGGAAATGTTATTTAACATCAAAAGAAAGACAATTAACAGCAGCTGCGTTTCCATTATCAGACAAAGTTTTGGAGAGTCAGAGAGAGCCGAGAGAGAGAAGTTAACATGTAACTAGCTCTTTTAAATAATAATTACTGTATACTGTTCATATACTGTTTTCATGTTTTCATTTATATTGTGTATATTGTATTATTATTTTTCGACACTATTGCCGAATATATTTTTTTACTAACCACCAAGAGAGATAGTTCTATGTGGTATCTATTTTGCGGCTTCTAGAATATTGGCATGTGATAAAAACTAGTTTTTAATGTAACAGGGTCAAATAGACGAAAATATGTTTTAAAACGTAAAAATATTTTTATATATATATAAGGGAAAAATTCTTGTAATTTAAAATAATAAATAATATACTTTTATGAAATTCGATTCGTTTCCCTTTGATAATAACTTCCTTAAAATATTTTTTGCTATCATTCCCTTCTCTAAATATGGAATTGTTAATAGAAAAAAGCAAAAAGCTGAACTTAACTCGCGTACACGAGTGTAGATTTTTGAATTGAACCCATAACCATCACATATAAAAGCCAAAACGCCATCCCGATGCAAACACATACCTACTGTATAATTAATTTCGTTCTGCTTACCGTATTTTATTTTAGTGACGTGCATATCGAATCACTTACAAGATTTTACTTATAAGTTGCTGTTACACTGTCAGAAATACCTACTTGTGTATATTCTTAATCCCATCAAAAACATAAATGTAAAATGAAAGCCAAGTTCTGTAATAAAACGTATGCTTTCAGCGATAAAAGAAGTGAGATGTAAATGTATGCCAAGTTCAATGGTCAGCCCTGAAATTTATTTTTAACAATATAAAATATTTTATAACAACTGAAAATGCCCATTCTTCTTACAACTTGGAGACTTTATTTATGTGTAATATCTGACTTGGCTAGTTTTCATATGAA
>HE669794.1:80913-105109 GCA_000313835.2 Heliconius melpomene melpomene
ATACTTGAAAGCATCGTGTTGTTTTAGATGGCTTACGTAAGTAATAGTGAAGTTAGTCTACAAAACAAATAAAATATTTACTAACGTGTGACATAAATAAAAGCAACAATATATAAATAATGCATTGCTCTTATATTATGCCAGGCGCTACACTATAAGTAAATGTGCCTAATTGAATTTATTTATTGAAAAATTATAAGAAAATATTTAAAAAATACTAGTTTCGGATTTTTCCCTTGATATACACTCAATTACTTAACCGGATGCTAAATTTCATCATTCTAGGTCATCTGGAACTTGGTTAACATTAAGGTCTATAGGTCAGTCACCCCCCTAAAAATTTACGATTTTTGGACGTCATTATCTAAATAACTGTTTGAGCTGTGTTTATGAAATTTTATGCACGTATACAGGTAGGGGGTCTTAATATTTGAGCCAAATATGACAGGTTTAGGTGGAATAGTTTTTGAGTTACGAATAGGTAAAAAGTGGCTTCAAATGGTTCGTGTAAAATAACACACGGTGCTGCTCGCCAGTTCTGAAACCCAGAACTTGGCACGCGCTTCCGCGCGTTTTAAATATTTATTTAAAATAAGTTACTGTGTAATTTTGTGTTTACAAGATTATAATTTTAAATAATACATTATAAGTCCGGTTGTGAGTTTTTATTTTAATTTCCTCGCTCTGATAACAAGAGGAAGCACGGCGTTGAGTTCCGCAACTCAACATAAACCAGATTTTGATTCATTAGACCAAAAGACCCTCTACATATACATTATATACACTATACAGTGTGAAGCTAAAGAAATATTATAAATAAAAACATTATTGAAAATTTCAGGAAAGCTATCAAAGAAAAAGGTATCAGACTGATAAGGCTAGACACATCTAGTGCCTACTCCGCGATGTCCGCCGAGAGGTACGGCTATACGTGTTACTACAAGGCACTATACAAAGATATCAAGATGGACGGACAGCCTCTCATTGTACCAGAACCGCCGCACGTAGACGACAGAGTGTATATTAAAGAATTATTTCCATTATAAATTGTAATATAATAGTATAAATTAATATTTAAACAATTTTGTTTTTTTTTGTAATGCAACTGGTTTGACACAAAATTTATTTAGAAACCACTGCTGAACTCCAAATTCTACCATACAAACTTTTTTATTGAATAAGTAAACAGCTAATTTTACTCTACTTTTATAACCTTTGTTTTGTTAGTTTTGCAGGTTACTTAAAGCGCCCTCTTTTTAAAAGCTTTTATTTTTTAAAGTACATTCACACCATTCTAAAAAATATTAATAATATCCAAGCAGTTGAATTAACCTTTAAAAAAACAACTATTCAAAATTCAAACAACTACAAAATAAAAAAGATAAGAGACAATTTTCTTTATTACTTCATACAAAATTACTTTCATATCGTCCACGGGCAGTGTGTAACCACAGTCTTCGTTTAACACTCCCTGGGTGTCATTCGAGACTCCCCTGCAATTATATATAGATTAAATGGTCAGAGGCCAGGGGAACAAAAGTGTGACTGTAAGCATGACAGGTTGTGGGTGCGATGTCAATTTGTATAAATAAAATATGTAATATTTTCCTGGCTCTGGCAACGCGGCAGAAAGGCGTAGGGTTTCACCACTCACCGCACTTTACCTCCAGAAGTCGGTGGAAAATGGGGAATAGAGTGTCTTAAAAGTTCTTGGAAAACCGAATTTAATGTTTTATAAAGTATCTCTGGTGAAATTGAAATAAAAAAATAAATACAAACTACATTAATTAAAAACAACTTTATTATCTCTGTACACTACTTACATACATACAAAAATAGTTGAGGTATTTGTCATACAATAAATCTGTCTAACATCTAATACTCTACAAGTGTATTTAAATATTTATTGTATTATTTATTTACATTATCTACATTAAATATCTGTCTGTTACGATAAAAATAAATAGTTACTTTAAAAGGATACAAATTCAATATTAAAATATTTTGTACTATAAAATATCAAGTGTAATTATTGCCTAAACTGAGCAAAAAATATATAAAATATATAAAAATATGGTAAACCTACTCCAAACATAATAGGTCTTGTGTTATAAAGATTAAATAACTAATAACTATAGTATGTTAAAATATATAATGCAAAATAAATTTTCTAGGACATCATATTGTACAGTTGACTTCAAAATCTAAAATTGAAAAGTATCTCTCACTACAAGAGAAGGCCACTTGCTAAACAATTTTATATACATACATACATCTATAAAATTATAATATTATGCAAAATCTGACAAAATTATTGTATAAAATATTTATATGTATGTATATTAAAAAAAATAATCACTTTTTATCTTCAGCCAGTGACTGTCCCAAGGAAGCTGTGGCTACAGAAGGATTTGCTGACGTCACTATTTTTTCTAACAGCACTTGAGTTTGCATCTGAAATAATTGTTTTTACAGAAAATTATCATAGTAATTTTTATTTCTTTTTATTTATTGACTGTTGTAAAACAAGGGTAAATGCCTCCGTGTAAATGCTACAGGTTGTGGGGTTCTAAATTTCACTTGAGGAAATATTGTGCAATGAGTGCCTGTAAAATTCAGAGGAAAGTAGGGAGTGAAGTGTCTTAACACTAGGTTCTCTCTTGTCTCTTTTTGAGCATCACTGCTACATGCATTCTACTGTAGTCTTCAATTTCCTGTTCTGGTAGAAACAAATGCAGCAGTGCAGATTGGGTGGCACAAACAGAGGTTTTAAGACTAGGTTTAACTTTATTATACAAGAAAAAGTGTAAAGCTATAAAAAAAACTAAAGAAGAGGCCATTTGATTCCCACTTTAATAAAATTTTAACCTTTTTCAATATTTTCCTCTGTTTAGTTGTGATACACTAATTAATAAGAAAAATATTTACATCTCTGGTCTTCCCTCTCGCTGCAGCTCTTACTTTTTCTAACTCTTCCGCAAGTCTAATTGATTTTTCTTCAGTTTGCTTTCTTTGAATAGAATAGGACTTTCTGAAAGTAATATAATATTTTAATTACATTATACTTTTAACATTTTAATTACATTATAGGTGTTAAATAATTTATATTTTTTCATAAGAACTAGTGTTTTATATGCATACATATTTAACTATAGTAAGTTTATGTACTATAAAAAAATATAATATAAACCGTTGTCATTGGATTAAGTTATGTTTATAGAAACATAGGAGGAGCAACTTCCTAGCATAGCAGGTTAAGCATGGAGAACCCAATGTCAACAGAATTGGCTCATGGAATTTTTCACATTCACTTTATTATCCCTAAATTGGAATCTTTGTGTTTTGATTGGTGGAATTTAACACCTTGCTTGATCTTGCCTGAGCTGAAATAAAACTAACTTTCTTACATCATTTACAGACCTAATCTGTTCGAAAGTGGTGAAACAGCAAAGTCTAATTATAAACATAAATTTGTTTGTATCATACTTGGTTTAATGAATTACTTTTTTTTCCTGCTCCGTTTGAATTCTGCCAGTCAACATGCAATGTGTTGAAAAATTTGGCAATACATGGGGGAACAGAGTCTTAGCACTAAGTTTCTTCTGCCTACCTTGCTATACACAGTAGTGAAGCTAACACTAGTGAAGCTAATAAAAAAACCAAAAAAAAATCATACCTAATCACAACAATTTGTAATACAACACCAACAAAAGCTATACCAAAGGCAACTAAAATGATTGCAATATTTGGTAGCCTATGTATTCCTTTCACGCCATAGTAGGAATCTGATGGATAAGTCTTTGCCTTTGACTGTGCATTGTAAAATCCATAGCTTTGATTGTTTGTATAGCTGAAAATAAAAAAGTTAACATGTAGTTTTATGAACTGAAAGTAAATTGTATAATATTGTCAATAGTATAATCTGGACAGTGTCTTGTGTTGTGAGGTTGTTCAATTTTTATTCAAAGCATAAATTATATTTAAATTTGACCCCTCTGGTGATACATAAAACAGTGTTGATTTTTGCCCCCTGCAGTCTGCCACAAATGATGTTGAAGATTTGCCTAATGTCTTAAGTGCAGTTGCGGGTTCAATACCTCTTCACATGGGAGAAATAATTATTTCCCTTTCGCCTTTCAGATAACAATACTTAAGTGCAGTATTGAGTTCTACCTCTTACGAAATGAATCTCACTGATAAAATGAGTCTTGTTAACATTATAAAATGAAAATATGTGCTTACTTTGGTTGTGCATGGTGTTTATAAACATTGGAATGTCCTTCAACTTCAGACATTCGATCATATAGTGATCTACTACTTGGTTTACTAAGAACATTATAAGCTTCTACAATCTTCACAAACGTCTCTTGAGCTTTTGCACTTTTATTTTTATCTGGATGGTACTGTAAGTTAATGGAAAACAGAAAATAGAACAAAGAAATGCTAAAAATAGTATTATTTTTTAACAGTAACTGTCATCTTACTTCTTTGCTCAACTGTATAAATGCATCTTTTATTTCTTTATCTGTACAATTTTTTTGCAGGTTTAGTACTTCATAGTGTGATTTTCTTCCTAAACTAAAATAATAATAGTATTAGAATAAAATATTATAGTAACTACATAACGAACACCTGAATATTATTTCGTAAAGCAACTCGCCTGTAAAATCTTAAGCAAGACCATATTGATTTAAAAGGAGTATTTCTCTTTAGAAAATACATAACGATTTTGCAAAACCTAACGTTAAATTAGTGTCATATTGAAAGTATTTCATTTTATTTGGCAATTTCCATTTTTTTATATAGACAGAATAATAAGACTGACATGAGAAATGTCAATGTCAAAAACTGTCTATACGTCAAATGTCAACGCTAATACAGTCACCATAAAAAACGTCTATTGTGTTTAGTCCTTTATGTAAATTCTTATGTAAATATATTAAACTTAACAAAATAAAACTTTAAATTAACACCCATGTAAAATATTATTTATTACTAATCTAATGTGTTGTGTATATATTGTAAATTTGTGTTTGTTTTGTTTTAGGTGAAGGCTGTACTTACACTGGATCTCTCTTTTTTTTACATGTATTCTATAATTGTGTATATTTATCTTTTTTATTACCGGTCAATTTCCTTCGTGTGTTTTCCATACAACGTGACATTGGCGAAATGAATTGTGCTCAACTGGCACGCTCGAAACGCCATATATCTAGAATTCAATTCAATTCAAAAAACGTCTAATTTATGATGAATAAATATTTTTTAATACCATACGGTACCAATCATTAACAGGTACTATAGGTTTATTTTACATAAAAAATAGCTACACAATATTTATTTTATAATTTTTACATATTATGTTATGTAAATCATATAAGCCATTCTTTTTATAATAATAAATAGTAATTATGTACTTTTTAGAAAATATTGCTATCGTTATACTCTACGTAAAAATGTGTCTTTCATAAGTTTTTATCTTGATCTATTTCTTTTGTAACATAATATTTTTTTATATTTTTTCATGTAAATAGTTTGTGTCTGCGGAATGTAATGCTAAAAAAATTGGAAAAGTAACAAGAAATATTTTTACTTGCTTATAAATTTCAAAACAATCATTCAACTTGTTTTGCATCCGTGAATTGATTTGAAATGTGAACATTAATTTTAAAATAAACCCTACTCTTAGCTAAAAAGGTATATTATATAAACATTACGTTATACTTTTTACTAGGGCACTTTTTGTGCAAAATTTTAACTATAACGGCCATGTTACGTGGAGATAATAAATATAATATACATAAATATTCTTGTCCTTTTTTACCCTCTTAGCCATGAAATATTAAATTTATCTAGATATTACATAAAGACGGAACTCAACACATATTTTGGCTATTTCGGCGGAAAGTGCGGAACAGAAATTTCATAATGGAAACAAAATATTTACATTAGGTACCCAACTACCCACTTAACACTAGGCACTCAGGTTACCTCTGCCTACTCAGCTCTGTACGGGATATAACGTGAAGCTAAAAAAATAAATAAAGATTTTTACATAGATTAGTTCCCCTTATTAATAATGCTTTTCGACATTTATTGCTAATATTGTGTAGTATACGTACGTTTAGATTTTCCACCCTCATTGAAATAGGAGACAGGTCTCAAGTCCCGAGTTCCCGACTCATACACAGTTGGCGCGGCGCTCAGCTCGACGGCGCAGTGTTCGCGCGGCAAACGACGCGAGTGGACGTACGGTGAACGGTCATGCGAGAAGCGACTGGTAGGATGGCCGAACTAGAGTTCGAGGCGCCACTTGCTCAAATCGAAGAGGCGGACGACTGCATCTCCACAGCAGATTATCCGCATAAGACCATAAATGGCAACGAGATACGCCTCAACAACATTAACAATCTACAAAAATGATTTGGTCAAAATCCAATCCACCGATTCCAACAAAATCAACGACAACGACGAACCGAGACCGGTGAAGTGTAAACAGGACAAGATGCAAAATTGTGAAGGCGACAATTTCACGGAGACTTTCTCCGGATCGCTCGAAGATTTAGTGAATACGTTCGACGAGAAGATCACGAAGTGCTTCGGGAATTACGAAGAAAGCGTGGAGAAGCTGGCCCCGGTGCAGGTTCGATCTCAAGAGGAAATAATGAACGAGTGCCAGTGAGTATTAATTATCATGAAATAAATAAAAAATTGAGTGTGGGAATATGATATCACCGATTTCGTCATCTACATATTATCAGTATATTATGCTTTGATTATTTTCGTAATTTACATAGGTATTACATATATGAGGATATAATGCTCGCTTTAGCCATGTTAGAGAAAACTTTACGATTACGATAAGTAAAATATCTGAAGCATAAACAAAAAGGGCGGGCTCTGCGCATGGCGTTAGTGGTCGCGGGATCGATCAATGTTTTGGGGGTGTAGGGGGTGCGTGGAGGGTGGTGATGACGCATCCCGTCGCGCCCTGCCTTGCTCGTACCCCCGCGATGCTACACCATGTCGTATAGGCACTGACCTTTTCTGACATAATTGCACTGATATGTTGTAACCTACTCAACTTTATATCTTTATGATTGTTTTTTTACATTTATTCGCTATTATCGCTGGTAGTTTTATTTGTTAAGATATTTTTATTAATGTTGTGAAAAATGAGCATCAATATGTATTTGAAATCATTTTATTTGTAAGCATTTATTTATAGCTTCGATAAAAAAAGTATTAATAAAATACGAATAGGAATACTCTCGTTTTTACAAACGTATCCGTTTCCTTTCAAAGCTTAAATGTCTACTCATTATGAACGAAAAAACGTATATATAAATAATAACATCGTCTTTCAAAAATGCACGTAGAACTTTCATCAAAGACTCCTCTCAAGACAGCTTCATGGTCACATACAAGCGTCTTTCTCATTCGTGAGAAATTTAACATAATAGCGAGACTCCCACATCTTCCTATTGTTTTATTAACAGAGCTTTCTGCTTTATTTTTTTATCTTTTTATATGGGAATAAAGTGTAAACTATAGTGTATAATATATGTACCTACAAATATTGCATATGAGAGCCAGAACGCAGTCCAAATATGTTAAGACTTGATAAAAAAAGTTGTAAACATAATGCTTTTCTTATGTCAAAGAGAATTTTTGGAACCAATCCAGACGACCCAGATCCCAGATATGATACAAAATCATGAAAATGCAACGTGGAGTTTTGCAAACTTATTAGGGAACAGGTCGATCTCGTCGACATATTTACAAGATTTTAGTTCATCAATTAACCCAATTTGAGATTGGAAACAGATGCTCAACAATGAGACATAAAATGCCAATTCTGAGATACTTGTGAAAACAAGAACTAAGAGACAGACGATGAAAAGTAACCCCAATCACTTTTTTTTATTATTGATATATATATAGATTCTAATATTATGCTTCATATATATTGGTAAAAGAAATAAAATAATGATGATTGTATTATAAAGAACACGCACGGTTACTTTGATAGGCTTATGCGATTTAAATTTATGATTAAAATATGTATGTAATTATTCTATGTACGGCCGCATTATACAGCTAACTTTTGTACTTAATCATTAATTACAAAGAAAAAATGTAAAATCAATTTATTTAACACAATTTAAGAATGATTCAAAGGAGTGTCTTAACACTAGGTTCCCTCTGACCTTCAAATAACAAACCAAACATAAAAATATATAAGAGAATTTAATGTTTTAAAGTATCATTTGCAAGTCAAACCTGTCACGTGGAACAGGTGCATGCATTGATTCTGTAGTGATTGTAGAGCATCGGTGTTCCAGCAGATGTTGTGGCCACCTTGTTGATTTCGAGGAACACCTTGCCGAATATTGAATTTCGTCCATATGGCTTAAAACGCCGTCAGTTTTCATAAGTAAATTTTGTACATATATTTAAAAGCAGAGACTGATATGTTGTTTTATAAACAATATAAACACACTTATTTATACAATATGTCCTTTTAGTATACTAGAGGAGTGTGGCGTGATGTGAAGTGCCTAGGATGTTGAAGTAGCTACCTAGTCAGCACTAGTGATGTGCCTTTGTTTCCCCGAGTACACTTCAAAGTAGAAAACAGATAATAAAACATAATTAAAATTATATATTTATATTAATTGTAGTCGAGTATACGAGCTAACCAAGCTGACATATTAAATTCTATATTTTTTTATTTAAGAACATGCACAAAGCTGATTTTAATGAATATATTCATTTCACCGTCGCCATTTTCATTGAGGCGCCGTATATTAGCATCTACCGGCACACGACACACGTCCGTCCCGATGCAGTTCCTGTTGCATACAAATGAGTGCTATCAGGCTATCACATTTGCTATAATCTTCCTTTTATGCATATTCCATTGTGCTATTTAATTTTTGTTCGCTTTTGTGCGATTATAACCTTGTTTCTTGTCCCAGATATTATGTGAAGCCAGAAGTGTAAATTTTTAGTTTCTGCAATATTATTTTTCATACTAAATTCTAATTATAATATTAGTTCATTATAATAACGTTTCTGAGCGAATTTTAAGTCTTGATTTTAATTATTTAAAAAAAAAATATCACTGCGAAATAAAAAGTGGACTATGGGAAATTACAATTATAGCATTCCTTGAAATCCAATAATTTTTTGGTCGTTTCAATAATTACATATATCCAAATGCCTCGAGAATTCGGCAGACAGTGGACAACGGTGTGTCTTGACACTAAGTTCTCTCTGCCTACCCTACTGTGAGTGGGAAACAGCGTGAAGTTGATTTATTTATTTATACAATATAAGCATAAATATATCTACATTGTAAAACAAGTAAACATCCGATCTTGACGTTAAAAGAAACCTAGTAACTGGTATTTATGTGTGAAGTTATTTTCCAACCCAAACCTTGAACGCGAGAATCGTTATTATTGTATTATTTCGATACATAATTTTGTAGAATGCAGTAATAAGCTATAGTGCGTATAACTCTTGACCTTACAATGTATACGTTTGCATGATCGATACACATTTCGCAAGTACAATGTAAGTGCTCGTCTCAGTTTTCAATTATATTTTAGCAGAAATACTACCGATACGACAACAACCGTTCGTCTGTCGGTAAATCAATTAATTTTGATGGTCTTCCTGAATTTTCGAATTTCTAGAAAACAAAATCTTGTTCATTATTTACCTTTAAGAAGAAAATTCAAATATACAATACTTAAATCCATTTAAAGTATAATTTGTATTTTTATATTCTCAAAGTTCGGCGGAAAGTTTGGGACGGAGTGTCTAAACACCCCATACTCTCTGTCTAGTCTGCTGTGTGCAGGATACAGCGTGAAGCAATTTTTTTTTATTTTAAGTATGATTTGAGTTACACGTACTAACTTAATTATTTCCTTATCGATAAAAGACAATCATAATTAAAACAATTTATCAATTCCTTTGTAGTTTTATCTCTGCGCTAATATTTACATTTTTATCAGTTGTTTTAGCACGGATGCGTGCCCCAGTTGATAGCGCGACAAATTAGCAGAGCTGTGCGCTATTACCTATTTGCATGTTTTTAATGATACAATTCTTTTTTACTCCTTTCCTTCCGTGTGTTTGTAATTTAACGAAGTAATTACGTTGTTTTGTTAAAATTTGTACCGAGAATAGTATAACGATTTTAAGATATTCTTGAAAATTTCAATACATTTATAATGAGTACTGTGAAGTACGATCATTTGCATATTGCAAAAAATATTTCTTTTTTTTTCCAGTTTTAACGAACATTATTATGCAAATTTGAGAAATTTCTTTCGCTTCATCATTGACATGTGATCGTTTGGTCCGAAATATGAAAAAAAAT
Source organism: Heliconius melpomene melpomene (assembly GCA_000313835.2). Taxonomy (NCBI): domain Eukaryota; kingdom Metazoa; phylum Arthropoda; class Insecta; order Lepidoptera; family Nymphalidae; genus Heliconius; species Heliconius melpomene. The sequence continues at coordinate 91,310 of HE669794.1, forward strand.
GTAGGCTATTATAAAATTATTACTATTAACGCAGTCAACAGCTTCAACCAGTTCATAGAATAGATCCAAGATGCGTATTAAATTGAAGACTGGTCAAACATCGCCCACTCATGCGGGCAAGTGAATGACCTGAGATTCGCGAAGAACTACCCACATACTTGTAAATACATAATTACACGTCAATTTACCTGTATTTCGCGTACGATATGTCGGTAGTTAAATAGAAAAAACTAAATGGAAATATTTATAGGTTGCTATGGAAACTTATTATTAAAGACCCCCTTGTACGCCTCTGGTCCGGTTGAAGAAGGTAATCCTTTCATTAGAAAGTTAATGTTTAATAGCGCCACGGTTACACTATAGCCATAATTTTTTTATATAATTTATTAAGTAAATCTTCTTCACTGTATTCTATAAAAATTTGGACTTAATTACATTAGTAATTTGTTGGACTAATTTTACTTATTCTGTCCAAAATTTTGGTCTTGTTTCATAATTAGTATTAGATGACAATATTATATTCTATTAGTTTTTTATTAAAATTGTTTATTATATTTTATTGAAATGATATATTAATCTTTTAGAAAAATCTAACCACAGGTGTAGACAACAGAAAAACTTTGTACTACGTAAAGTTAACTACTATTTTATGTATTTGGTTACAATCTTGGTGTTATTTATGGTCACTCAATGCGCAAGGGCCATAGAGTTCTAAACCATTAATCATTAGGCGCCTAATGTTTGAAAGCAGCAATATCGTTTATAACGCTGATAAGTTTAAATAAATGGTACCATCCAGGTTTTTGACAGAACAAGACGTCTTTCCTGGTTAAAACTTTCTAATATTTACAAGATTATAGGTTAAATGTCACAGTTAGAAATACTTCTATTTAAAATGAAATATTTTAAATATTTTTTTTTGTAATATTGTAGCTTCCAAAGGCAAGGGTTAATATTCTCTAAATTGGCGTAAACTGTACGAATGTCAAATTTAAACATAATATGTCCAAATTTGCGTGAAAAATAACTGTTTTTTCGTTTAACTTCAAGAATGGAAATGTAAATAGTTATTCATGACCATTTTTAAATAATTAGCACATGAAAAAATTACCAGCTTAGTAACAAGAACAAGATATCATTTGTTTTTCTCGAAAGGAATCTTCAAAAATGATTTAGAACTTTTCATTTACCAAGATTTATGTACATTTTCGAAATCGCTACTAAACTACGTGTAAATTGAACTTAGTTAGTACTTTATATTGATTTTCCTTTAAGTATTTAAATGTAGATTGCTTTGTTTATAGCCTTTGACGCCTCAGACGGAATGACAATAATGTTACTTATGCATACAAATAGTGGTTGCATAATGACTCTTGGATGGCTGACCAGCTGATATACGCCATCGGAGATTTTATCTTGATAGCATACTAACGACTAGACTAGTTAGTGGATATTATATTACTTTCTTCTTCATATATATCGTGACTACTCTTTTTTGGCTCAAAACGGGACTCGGCTTTTTTTGGTAATTAGTATTTTTAGTTTATTTTTAATTATTGTATTAAATATTAACGTTTGACTATTTCATGTAGAATACGTATTGTATGTATTTTTATTATTCTTTTTTTGTGGATTTTCCATAGTTTTTTTTTAAATTTTAACATGGGAGTACTGCGTCAATCGACGCACATAATGTGACTCGACCAAATTTTCCCATATTTAGACATTTTTACGTCCATGATTGTTCATAATTGCTTATTGTAGCCACAAATATGTGTACAGCGTATGTGTAAATAGGACAGGTTGTGGGTTTGATTCCTACTCGGTAAAATAAAATCTTTAATAATTTCATTGAGGCAGAGCACGGCATTGTGTTCCGCCACTCAAACCTCAATGTCTTCAATATTCGCGGAAAATAAGTAACAAGAACAGTAAGAGTGTCTTAACACTAGGTTAAGACACTCTTACTGTCCCCTGCTTATCCTTATGTGCGGGATACAGCGTGAAGCTAAGCGTGCAAGTAAAAATATAAGTGCGCAAATAAAAATATAAGCTCTGTTATTTACATAACGGAACGCATCCTATATCTTATAAAACAAAGTCGCTTTTCGTGTCTGTCTGTTGTTTCTAACTCTTCTTCTTCTAAACCACCCAACGGATTTTGTTGCGGTTTTGACCATTAGGTCGAGTATTTTTCGTAGAAGGTTTATATATAGTTTATTATTTGTACATTCTTATGTAAATTAACATAAATACGATAAATATGAATAAAGTCCTACCCGCTGAGACACTTTCGCGCATGCGCTGCTTTAATGTCAAGTACTACATGAAAAAAATGTACTGGAGTATTGTTCCTCTCAATGAGATCTACAAAAAAGTCCGCGACGGCATATTCGTATCTTTTAAGAATAACGTGTAGTGATCATTTTTCTGTCTAAAAATAATAATTTCAATATATTTTTTATTGTGAGGGATATTTTTCCATAATGGTATTAATCCTTATCCTTTAAAATACTTTATTAATTTTCTACGTTAAACGAAGATAAAATTTGCTTTTTACACAATTTCGAAATTGCGAATAGTTTAAGAGAAAAACGCATTTAATTGTTGACACATCACGTCGTCGACACTTCAGCTGTATCGACTCAAGTTTTACTTATCCCTTACTCTCAGCATTTAAATAAGTATATTAGTTACGTTGGCCATTTAATGTAGATCAAAACTGTCTATACTGTTTTTCATTTTAATAAGTACTTTAGAAGTTGTTACAATATCAAAAAATCCTTGCTGCGAAACGGCTCGCCACTCGCCATGCGTCCGCCGCGCCCGCCTACCTTACACGCATCGGTGGTTCAGTGATAGTATGCTCGCCTGCCACGCGGGCGGCCCGTGTTTGATTCCCGGCCGATGCATTCTATTTAATTTTCCTCAAAGGCAGCCACGTAGTGCTTGCTTTTCATCAGGGACAGAATACCCTCTTCAGCATTAACCACAAGCAAAAAAAAACCCGCCTGCCTTTATAGCAACGAAGATTTAGATGCGTTTGCACGTATTGGATAATTAGAGTTGAATGTATTATTTCAGCGCGATATATTTTTTGTAGTAGTTATTAGTAGGTAGGCTTTTGTTTATAATTTCTTCCGTTTAAAAATAGTCATTTAACTATCTAAAAATAGTCATTTAAATATATTTTAATAAGTACTTGAAAAGATTAGTAGCACAGATTTAAAATTACGGTACCTACTAAAAAAATCCTTGCTGTGTAAAACAATTGGAAAATCCTTATTGAAACTACGAAAATGCGGGTTGCATTAGGGTTTAATTAATTTTCACATTATATTAAGTGCTTTGCAAACATACATTATATGAATAATCCAGTAGTAAAAGCGGGCGAAGCCGCAAGGGGGTCGCTAGTATTTACATAAGTAAAGAAAAAAAGGCAAAGGTAGGGTATCAATTACACGGTTCATTTAGTGTGCTACGTACGTGGCGTTAAGCAACGGTGTGATTCTGAATACCACGAGCTGAATGCCGTGATGGCGACTGAGGTATGATGTTCTAACATGTCATTAAGTAATTGTTGTTCACCATTTGGAAGTGATTGATGACTCCATTATGCTGCTCGTCATTTGGGATGACTTCAACAAAAGATCTCCAATTTGTTTTAATTTTAAAGTAGTTTGTTTTTTTTAAAACAGAATCAAGGCTTTTTGGATTGTTTTTTTTATTAATCTAATGTCAAAATATGGTTAATTACAACGTTAAGTTAACAAGGTAAGGTTATACGAAAAATAATCTAATTTTATACTATTTTGTATAATGTCAGAAGGCAACTTATTTCTAAATGCCCAAACGTAATTCCTTTAACGTAGCTTAACCTAAATTTAATTAAATCATGCCCAAAAACAACACCATAAAATGATTCTCTTTATGGTATATCTAGTTGCGTAAAACTCGGTATGCGTTCTTCCACGAACTCTTCTATACCGTATATAAATTTAGAACCCGTATATCGTTTCTTAAACACTTGTTACAAAAAGTATTATATTTCAAGTTCACAGAGTTTAAAGTTCATAAAAGTGATGATATTGGCAAGTACTTACTATATTATATGATTATAGTTAAGCAGGCTTAGAAGCAACATTGCTCTCGTATGACGCATCTGTGCCATATGTCGCTCTTTCCTTGAAGTCGCCAACGCGATAACAGATTATGCACAGAACGGTTTTTCTGTCTTAAGTTTTGATTTTTCAAGAATTTATTTATTTATATAACATGGACTTATCTAAAATATTGATTACTTGCAGTCCGCCCGCGGCTTCGCTCGCGTGAAATACGATATTATTAATTTCTGTCTCCATGAGTACCTACGTCCTTTAAGTGAGGTCCATGCAAAATTTGAGACTCTTAGCATTTGTAGTAACGATGTTTTATATAAACTTTCAAGCCCAAAAACAACCCCTTAGAATTCGTATATTGCAAATTCCCGTCTTAGCGAGCACCTACGTCCTATAAATAACTCCTATGCAAAAACTCCTATGCAAAATTTGAGATTCCTAGCACATGTAGTTTCTGAGATTTCGTGATGAGTGAGTGACCTTTCGATTTTATATTTTAGATTTTCTTATAATTTTACTTACGTTATTAATTGAGTTTGAGTAAATTTCTAATTTTATATTTCAATATACTAATTTATTTATAGGAACTACTCCAGCTAATGTTCGTTTTCGTTTTCCATTCCATCTATATTTCTGTTCGCATCCAATAGAATAGGGCCTCAACACGGCGTGTGTTAACTGCGCTGAACGCTCCTGGTCCATCTCACCGCGTTGACCTTCCATTCATTTAAAATAGATTACGCTGTCGAGGGCGTGAGGTTAGTGTGGGATAGCTGTGTTTTGCATGTCGTATCACTTTTAAATGAAGTTAATTTAAACTTCATTTAAATAAATGTATAAGTTAGTAAGTAGTTTTCATTTCTTCCTCTCTCTCTCTCTGTTCAAATTACGGCGTTGAGTTCTGCCTCTTCTCAGCAGAAAGTGGGGAACGGAACTATCTTATTTGGATCGGAGTGTCTCAACATTAGGTTCCCAGGTTCCCTCTGCCCACTCTGCTATGGGATACAGTGTGAAGTTAAAAAAACGTAAAAGAATGTATGCCAATAGCTTCTTTAACCGTAATTGTAACTAAATGAGATTCGCGACAAACAATAACGCCATAAACTACATATTACGAGTACATTACTGTTTTTCTGCACATTACTAGATTGATGACTATAACGCTAGTGACAAAGCACTGCCCGCAATAGTTTTTGCTCGCTGATTGATGCCCATTCCGACCGGTCTCAGTGGACCGTTATGTCACATAGAATACCTATGTGTTGTGAAACAAATAGCTGGTCTGGTCTGGACGACCCATTTGTCCTCGCTAAGATTCTTCCTGTTTTTTCTTAGAGTTATCATAATAAAAAAAATAGCTTCACGCTGTATGTAGCAGCATAGAGATTAGTGTTAAAACACGCTGCTCCCCCACTTTCCGTTGGTTTTTGGGGGCATTGCGTATTTTGCCTCGACATCAGAGTGAAGAGAAGTTCATTTCATCGAGTGAGAATCGAACCCACAACTAGTCGCATTTACAGTCATATCTTTGTACCCTTGTGCCTGCCCTGGCCTCTGGCCTCAAATTTGGACGAGCTGATACTTAAAAACTCATTTTTACATCAGACAAAACGAAATAGCAAAATCTTTTGCTAATTGAGCTTGCTTACGTTAGTTCTGCATAAAAAAACATTATTATCGTTTCATCGATGTTTACCTTCCAAATCCATTTACCACTGTGTTTATTTTCGCGAGATGCACGTCATCCAGCCTGTATTGTATTTGTATGACTCCATGTATGACTAAAACTGTAACATCGTCCATCATATAAATGAGTAATCACTTTTCAGTATAAATTGTGCTAAATTGTTTTATATCATCATGAAATATACTATTTCTATATGCACTGAAAATTTAATATTTTTCCTTTTATATATAAGTAATTATTTTACAGTTAACCTTGCCAAAATTTCGAAGGACACTCAGTCGGAGGCCCTTCCGGCCCTTACAAAGGGATCTCCCCCTCTTTTCCCCATGTTATACGTGCTTAAAATTACTTTACGATGTCAAATATAAAGCTGTAACAATCCATAGAGATGATTTACAGCGCATACTGACAAGCTTACCGCCCTAGCTTTAATTTTGTTCACTCATCCTCAGCCTTTAAAACTGAGCACGTTTTAATAGTTGTCTCTCTCTATCGCATAACCTTAATAATTTTAAGAGTTCTCAATATAATACAAAAGCTAAGAACTGTATGATTTTTAAACTTAGCAAATAGGCTCTTTTGATTCACTCTTTCCTTTAATATAGACTCGAGCTTTAGATATTTTTGCGGCGTCGTCCAGTTAAAATCCATGTCTCAAAAGGACTAGTATAGCAAACACGCATTTGTACGTGCATTTGCGTCAAGTTTATTTCTATTTTATTTGTTAGACGGTACTATAAGGGGCTTGCTAATCTTATCTTTGAAATAAGCTGGAATGTTTCTTAGCTACAAGACTATTACTTATTATATCACATAATTAAGACAAGTTTCATAGATTTTTGTATTTTATATCTATATTTAAAGCCTTTTAATTGACACATTTTTTTAAGAAGCTTATGTAATTTACATAATACTTGTAAAATTCTTGAAAACGTTAATTTAAACGACGTAAATAACGATTATTCTTAAAATATCTACGTAATCAATTTAAATATTATTTCGTTATGCAATAGCTGTAACGACGCGGCCTCTGGGACCGCGGACCTCAAGTGATACTCCAATCAGATATAATTGCATAATAGTATATCAGCGATTCAAACAAGTCGAGTTCAAAAGTTGTTATTTAAATTAATGGGTTTCATATTACCAATAAACGAATACTTATTTAGAATGTAATTTATTTAGAATGAGTTTTAAGACCAAAATCATTGTAATTATTTATAAATATTTTAATATTCATTTACTAGAAATATGTGGGAACATATTACTATTTAAATAGGTAGAGGGAAACTAGTGTTTTACAAAATAATAATTCATCCCCCGAACGGGAATCGAACTCACAATCGCTGTATTATAGTCACACCTTTGTACCCCTGCGCCAGTACAGTCTTAAGGCAAATTAATTTAAAACATTACAATCACCAATACATAGACATTGGTTTTTTGTTCTTCAAATCAGTAGTAACCCAAAGAAAGCCAGGTCGTGCCGTGGCCGAACTGGATCTTACGATCTCGACCGGTTTGACCGGCGCGAATCCTGGCACCACCGCCTATGCTCTCAGTCTCAGATAAATATGCTATCGATATAGGTAAAATCTGTACATCTGTATGTTCAAGAAAGGATGTTTATGCAATGTTGTTCTAAATGCTTAGCACGTTGAGCGAAAGTTGAAATTTCACGGTGTGTACGGAATTACCTTATAAGATGTTGGGATGAAAGAAAAACTTGTTTAGTTATGTTTTTTGTGTCTTTTTTGGTCTAGTATCTGTGTCTATTATATCTTATCTGTGTGTGATACGGAGAAATTCTAATAATATATTTCTTAATGTAAATTATAAATATATGTTTTCAGCGAGAGCTTTCGCTTTTTACACAGATTATATAAAGATATTATAATCTGTGCAAGGTTCTTTACAATTGTAGAGTATAAAAATATATAAGGTCGTATTACTTGAAATCCTCGTATAATATAATAATTTAATTATCACGTCGTAATTATTTGACTTTGACTCATTTCTCGTATGTATTTACATATTTAAATATCAACGTATTACTATAAAACTCGTTACTACGAATTTGTATTTTTTTTTTCATAAAATACCAAATGCAGAAAGCAATTCTTCGAGTTGGATATGAACCCACAAACCATTGCTATGCCGAATTTATGGCATAATAATGAAAAATATTATATGTAGATGGGTTGCCTATAAAAAATTATGTACTCCGCAGGTTATACAGTTAAGTAACACTCGTTTAACAAAGACATAATAGCTTAGAAAAGTATACGGAAGTAAAAAGTATACATTTATGTTTTAATCTTACACAATACTTTCCTAGTTTCCATATACATCTCTGATGTCGATAAAAACTTACCTACTCGCTCGTTACTAATGCTAGTGATGCTAAACGTAGCTTGCACTTTGTTTTGGTTTGAAATCGATATTTGGAATTATTCGATGTATTTTTTCTTTTATTATTTTTTAAGCTTCACGCTGAATCCCGCACACAGCAGGGTAAGCAGGGGAAACCGAGTGTTAGGACACTTAGTTTCCTTTTTCCGAAGAATTCTGGAGGCATTGCTTCTTTAATAGTGTAACTCAACGCTGCGCTGCTTTCATGAATGAAAATATAATTTTAAATAAATATTTCATTTCCTCGAGTGGGGATCGAACCCACAACCAGTTACGTTTACACATTTGTGCCCCTGAGCGATGCCCCTATATTTATTATGCATAATTAAAATAAGGCAAAATTTACTTTTTAATTTAAGTACTAATTATGGACGTTGTGATGACCTTACGAATTTTAATATAATTTTAGTGATATTATCACCTGCAATAAAACAATAAGAGTTATCATTGCATTATAACAATTTAAATAAAATAATCAACTTAAATGAATACCAAATGAAAACTTAAAAATATTTTTCTTTAAAAACAAAACAATTGTTTTAACAACCTCTTACTAAAGGAGCGATACTAAAACATACGATAAAGATATCCCCGTTCCAAAGCAATAAACCTACTTGACTGAAATCAATACTTCGATATACGAAGGTCATTTCAGACGAACGCAGCTAACCAGTACGAAATGTAAGGAAGAATGTATACAATAATTATATGTGGGGCAACCGGCAACCCATTCAAATGAATTGACAGCTGACGTTTAAACATTTCTTTTTGATACAGAAAAACAAATAATAATTTATTTTTATTTAGGCACAACATGCTCTATCCCGGATACCTATATAATTCTAGAGGCATTGCTTGTTGAGTGGTGGAACTTAACGCCGCGGTTTACCTTGACACTAGAGCGACGAAATGAAAATATTTTATATCTAGTGAAAATCGAATCCACAACCTGTTGTCTAGCCTCAAAATTTTTATTTTTGATTTTATATTACAAAATTTACATATTGATTTACATATTGATTTTATCAATGCTATCGACATAGCCCAAAGGATTAGCAGGCTGAAGTGGCAATGGGCTGGTCACATTTGCCGCAGAACCGATGACCGTTGGGGTAAGCGCGTTCTACAGTGGAGACCACGCCTCGGCAAGCGTAATACATTACGCTTATGTAGGACGTCCTCCAGCTAGATGGGGTGACGATAATCGCAAAGTGGCGGGCAGCGGCTGGATGCGAAGAGCTGAAGATCGAGCTGAGTGGCGTGCCATTGGAGAGGCCTATGTCCAACAGGGGACGAGGACAGGCTGATGATGATGATGATAACATATTGATTTTTGAATTGATTTCGATATTCCAAATAATATACGAGATACAAGAATAATTGATATTTTACCTGTTTTCGCTAATTGTAGAATTTGCAATGCACTATGTGCAATTTTTTGCTTACTTTTTAAATCAAATACAACAAGAAAAGAAGATAAGAAGAAAATTCTCGTCTTACATTATAAATTCTATGAAACGTGAGTCGAAATCTACTGCAGTAACTCACGTGCATACAAGAAACCTTATAAGGTTGAAGTGTCATCATTGATTGTGATGCACTTAACTTATTATTATGATATTCATATTTTTTTTTATATATAAGAAACACTTTTTATTATGTTCATTTTCTCTTTTAAATTATACAACACTGATTACTAAAGTATTTTATATAGTAATGCTTATTAATGAAAATAATATTGATTATATCAATCAATTGAATTAAAAATTGAGGCTAGTCACGGCGCAGGGGCACAAGGGTGTGACTGTAACGCGACAGGTTGTGGTACTCAAAGAAACTAAATATTTATTTTTTTCATTTCTTCGTTCTGGTGCCGAGGCATACCGCGGCGTTGAGTTCCGCCACTTAACTCGCAATTCCCGAGGCACTCCCTCTGCCTATTCTGCTACATGCGGGATACAAAAAAAATTAAAACAACATATATATTAGACTAGTGGACCCGGACGCGGCTACGCCTGCTTGAACTATAAGAATATTTTCGCGTCGGTCATACTCATACTATGCCGCCCGAAGGCTAGGTCATTTCGAATCAGTGACATCTCCTTAATTATATATTAGAATGTTATACAGTAAACTATAATTTCAATCTAGATGAAATGCTCAAAAGTGACTATAATATTTATTTTCATAAGGATGAATATCAAAATGTCGCGGTAACGGTCGCGTAGCGACGCGACGGTTGTTATTATAGACTGGGATCCGACCGTTGAATCCTGCATAAACGAGTTTTCTTAATTAAACCTATATGAATAATACATGATTAGTAGAACAGATTACACCTGGGTTGCCTGGAAGAATCCTGCCGCAATCACCTTTAATTACATTTTTTCGTAACTCGTTTTTGGAGAAAATTGCACCCATACGTTTTTTATATGAATCGCACATCATTTCTGCAAACTGGCTGACTGACAACACTGGCCAAGGCAACATGTCAATATAGTAGCTCCGTAATTTAAATTATTAAAAAGGATTATTTAATGTATATTAATTCATATGATTCACTGTGTATATTCTAAAATCACCTAAATACGTGTTATCAGTGTTATAAATACTCCTAACTGTAAGATTACTAACGTTGGACTGTGCAAGTGTGCAACCGCCGTGACCTGTCGTCTGTCATTGTGCCAACGGAAGGACTTTTGAATTTCTCTGTGAAACCCGGGGAGTATTTCTTTCAATATTGTATATTTACAACATACTAAATTACACAAAATACATTTTTATAGTGAGTAACTCACACTTAGGCACCATACCGTCTCACTTTGCTTGACAAGCTGGAAGCTTAGTTGCAGACTCAAATATTTGCCTCAGACAAAAATCCCACTCAATACTATATAATTCACAGTATTATATGACTATTGGGTGTGATATAAACATATACAATAATATAACTGCTAATTTGCTTGATTAATATTAAAACAGTGATACTAAATTACCTTTGCTAATTTACATGTAAAGATCAAAGAAATTGCTTAAATAACTGGTTTATATGTTTAATATTTACTATATTGCCCCTTTTGTTGATATTTAAGCTCTCTATTTATTTTCAGTACATTAACAATGGAATCACAAATTATGACCCGTAAAGCCTCTACAAAAGACCTAGAAAGCAAGCTGAAGCAAGCCTTACATAAACTAAAATCCTCTCAAGACCTGTGTAAGCAGCTTCTCCAGGAACGTGAGGACAGTGAGGTGGAAATTACCACAATCATTAAAAAGAACTCAGATTTAAAAAATGAGCTTGCTGAGCTGCATACAAACTATTTAGATGTAGTGGCACAGCGGGATCAACTGAATGATGTTGTGGGTACATTTGACCAGTGCAGCATTGAACATGAGAGGGCTCTGGACCGGATTTCAGAGCTTGAAATTGAGTTGCAAGAGGCCAAAGCCTCAATTCTTACACTAAATAAACAAAAGGAATGTAATGAATCGCAGAAAACCTCATGTTTATATGATGAGCTGGTTGATTGTAACGCACAACAATTCCTTAAACCAGTTGTAATAGACCTGACGAAGGATGACTCATATGCTATGCAAAATATAAACTTTTCTACACATAATAAATTAAAGAAATATATTAAATTAAATAAATTTATAAAAAAAACAAATAAAATGGTAAATTTTAAGTTTTCTGCAAAAAAAATTATCACATTAAGAAATGATAATTCAACATTAATTAAAAAGCTTGAGTGTTATAATAATAAACTAAAGCAAAGTAGGTATATGTATGACCAAGACACACTTCGGCAGAATGAAATAGATAGCTTACATAGCTCCCTCAGAGAATTAAGTGAGAAGTATGAATCCTCACAGAATGAAATTAGAGAACATATTCTAGCTGCAAATAACTTAGTTGACTTGTGCAATTATAATGTAGAAAGATTTGAATCTTTGACAAATAAACATAGTTGTGGTTGTGCTGTTACGGAGTCCACTGAGTCAAGTGTCACTCAAACGATATGTAATTCTGAGGTTGTGGGTGACTCGGCCATGCACATTATATTGAATAAGAATTTACATGTAGAAAATTCCTCTCGCTCCTCTCCAAACAATATTACTGTAATTTCAGATAAATTAGGTCAAGGCTTTGGGTCCCTACTTAATTACCATTTTTCGAATGTTTTTAATGCATGTTCGCCTGGCGCCAGTTACCAGTTTAATATTAACAAAATAATGTCTATGAATGTAAATGAGCATAGTACTATTGTACTATTACATGGAAATAGTTTGTCAGTGAGGAGACAAGATGTGGTAAAGAGTATAGAAAACTTGCTTAAATTACACAGTAAAAGTAAATGTAAATTTGTTATATGCTCTTTTCCATATTCTTCTTGCCTTACAGATAGACAAAATAGGTATATTTATAATTTAAATATGACCTTGTATAATGCGACTCAACGTCATAGTGACGCGATTTTTTATTTAGATTTAAATAAGTTTATTTATAATAGTTGTAAGTTGACAGAAGATACATTGTATCTACCTTTATATTTTAAAAAACAAATTGCTACTTTAGTAGCATATAATATTCGAAACCCTGTTATACATTGTATAACAAAGGAAATAGTTTGTAATAATAATTTTTCATTAAAAAATAATAATGACATAATAAGTTCCAGTTTAAACTAGATAACAAGACAACACCTAGGCCGTTTACATTGAATATTGTACACCAAAATATTCAAGGCTTAGGAGGCAAAGAACTGGAATTAGAATTGTTTCTAAAAAAATTTAATATACATATAATGTGTATAACTGAGCACTGGATCTCGAGATGTAACAATACAGTAAATATTGAAAACTATAAATTGTCAAGTTCGTTCGTTAGAGAGAAGGCCATCCGCGGCGGTTCGCTTATATTAGTGAGAAATGATATACGTTGTAAATCGCGACCAGATATAGTAGCTCTCTCCGACGAACGCTCCATTGAATGTCCTGCGTTGAATTCAATAGACATATTATAGTATGCGTGTATCGACCCCCTCAGGTAGTTTTGAAGTATTTGAAGAGAAAATGGAGGATGTTCTTAATAATTTGAGTTCCAATAGTAAATCTTTAATCATATGCGGAGACTTTAATATAGATATAATACAGGTGACATCATTAAGCCTCCGTCTTCTAAACTTATTTAAATCTTTTAATTTGTTTAATATGTATGGAGCACAATTTGCCTGGAGCACAATTTCAAGCCCCATGCGGGAGTTTGCGTATACGTTCGTGACGACATCTGCTTTCAGCGTCTCTGTAAGTTTGAAGACCCCTCTTTTTCAGTTCTTTGGGCACTCGTAGACTTGGGCATTGATAAAAATACTCTATGCCTGTGTATACCGTTCACATAGTGGGGATCAGGAGACGACTAGGCTTACCGAATACTTGAGTGAAGCTGCTGATTCGGCTCAACAAAAGTACCCAACAGCCCAATTAGTATTACTGGGGGATTTTAATGGCCACCATGGTGAATGGCTATTCCCATACCGGGATACAGACCATGCTGGGAGAGAAACACGTAAGCTTGCCTTA
>HE669795.1:0-20313 GCA_000313835.2 Heliconius melpomene melpomene
TTTATACTTTGGGTTATATTTTTGTATGGTTTTATCGTTTATGGCAAAGTGGGCCACCGTCTGAATACTAACACGATGGCTGTGTTCGATGGGTTCGATTTATACCCGGGGAAATTAATATACATAAGTTACTTTCCCGGGCGTATTAAAGCGTGGCGGTCAATTTAGACATTTATCAATGTAATAGTAAAACCAAAAGGTTTTTAATCTGTTTAAACAAACCGACGTTTGTCTGTTTGTCGTTTTTGCACGCTAATGTCAGAAACTAGACGCTACTCTTTGCCAATATAAGCGTGGAAATGAAAATAAATGTAATATAATAATGATTTAATAGAATAAATACCCTAATTCCAATGTATTTTTGTTACAAATATCGAGTCTCCTTGGAATTTAAATAAATAAATCAGCTTCACGCTGTATCCCTCATACAGCAGGGTAGGCAGAGGGAACCTAGTGTTAAGATACCTCATTCACTTTACGCCGAAGTCAGATGGAGGAGGCATTGCGTGTTGAGCGGCGGAAAAAGAATTTAAAAGAATTTGAAAATTTAAAAGAGTCATAGCTTATATTAAATTTAAACTACATATTTTGAAAAATATTATCCCAACATTTTTGTAAAATAATAATTTGTGGAAGCAAAATATTTATAAGACAGTTGTTAGAGAATTAACTGAAAATTTCTCAAGAAATTTCTCTTTCTCTCAGGTAACTTCAAAGAATTCGTTCAAAGTTCTGTAACAAAAGGTAAACTGCCTACAACTTTACATAGCGAGTAAGTATCCTCTCCTAAACTTAGCTGTTATATATTTCAGCAACCTATTATCTAACTATACGTTACCTTGTCTACGCAGAGGGAACCTGGGGACCTAGTATTAAGATACTACGTTCCCATTAAAACACTTGCGCTCCTCACTTTCCGTCGAATTCTGGAGGCATTGCGTTTTGAGTGGCGGAACTTAACTCCGCGCTAGTTACCGGACCGGGCAAATGAATTGTATATATTTTATAACCTCGAGTGAGAATTGAAACCACAAGCTGCCCCTGTGTACCCTGTGCCCCAAGTACCCCTGCTCCACGACTGACCTCAATTGTCCTGGTATCTCCACTATGCGTGAACATTAACATAGCAGACGAGGATTTGTCTTGTCATCAGAGCGAGGAAATGAATATAACTAATTTCCCCTAGCGAAATTCGAATCCACAGCCGTCGCGTTTAGTCTAGTCTAGTGTAGTCTACTACCTCATGTTTCTTAAAATGGAAGACAAAGTTTAATAATTTCATTGTTGTTTAGAGAAATAGTTAAAATGTTGTATTACAAAATGTAAAATGGTTAATTTTATTGATATTTTATGTTTGTTTTATTTCCAATTTATTTTTCACTCGCGTTCTCAAATGGAAATAACTGGAGAATATCTCTAAGTGCAAAACAAAGCTTTATACAATTAAATATAATAAAAATATGTATAATTAATCACGAGGGCTTCTTCGTCTTTAAACAAGCAGTTGTGTGTTCGATTCCCAATCGGGGGAATGAACAATTTTTTTTTTCTGATAACAAGATAGATTGATTGCACCACTCAACCATACGTGTCTTGAAAAATTTGCGAAAAATAGAGAACAGAGTGAGTGGGTAGACATGAAGCTGGATTTTTTTGTAATTTATTACAAAATCACAAAAAAACTATTAAATATGTATACAATTTCTAATATATTACTGGAAAAATACATATTGCACAATACTTTTAGTGCCTATTTTAAATAATGCGGTCATTGCTGACACAGTGTTTGCGAACTAGGAGTCAAATGTCATAGAGCTAGTAAGCACATTTTTATCGCGTAAGGTAAGCGATTGACAAAAATTATATATTTTTTAGATATATATATATATAAAAATGGTTCCTATTGATGCGATATTTATTTGTCTGTCTGTTTGTGCCAGATGGTATATTTTAGTTTCACGCTGGATCAAAGTAGGCAAAGATAGACGCTCAATTTTCGAGACATAGCCTGTGGAGAACTGGATCTCAATGCACACACATAATTTTTTATCTCAAGTGGGAATCGTCGCCGTCATATTTATAGTTACTTTTGAATAAAATATAATGTAGAGAGAATAACAGGAGAAATTATATCTATATCATTGTTAGGTATAGTACCTAATCATTGAAGACTTCCACTCTCAGGTCCTGTGTCTATCAAATCAGCTGCACCAAATTGATTGAAGCTATAAATCTATAATTATTCGCAATAATTTATATGAGCTTAAACTCCAGTGGTTTCTAAGTAACATCATTCCCTTAAACGCCTTATTTACACATTTGTACGAATGTAAGTATATTTTCTTTCTTTCCTCTTTTATTCTTATATTATATTTTAAGACAATTGTTTTGTATAATTAAAATAATAACAGGCCGTCGTGGCGCATGGGCACAAGAGTATGACTGTAAACACGACGGATGTGGGTTCGATACCCACTCCAATGTCTCAAAACGGAGAATCTTAACACTAGATTCGCTCTTCTTATCTTGCTATATTCGGAGTACAATAAATAATACAACAAAATAATAATATTTTTTTATATAGATAATTATTTTCCTCACTGTACACAAAGGCTCAATTTTCATACAAAAAATTGCTTAACTATTATTATTAGGGGCTTCCCCATAATAAGCGTACTAATCGTATCATTTTAGTGTTTTTAAGCTATAAATTTATCACTTATTTATAAATAGAATACTTACTTGGCACAATAAAATTGATTTATTATAATTATAGGTACCTACTGCTACGATACATTCATTTGGACTTTCTTGAAGATGGACTTATAATTTACTTTTCTTTAATTTATTTAAACAAAAAAGAAGGATGTTATGTTAGCTTTACTTTTGATTTTATGTTGCTTTAGGTAGGCAGAAGAAACCTAGTGTTAAGATACTCCGAATCCCACGCACCGCCCAAATTATTGAACCTTGAGTATAAATAAAAATAAATTATTCCCCGAGTAGAAATCGAACTCACAACCATCGCACTTACAGTCAGTCGCTGTGAAGCTACCACCAATTATTTTTTATATATTTTTTTTACACAAAAATGCGAGAATTTCTTCTAGTTTTTGTTTTTAAAAGGTAACAAGAAGTTAAGTAAACAGTTCGTTAGCGCCAGCAAAAACGCTGTTCGCAAAATTTTGTATACCTATTTGTAAGTTTAGCTACTTTATAAAAACATTGAATAATTTTTGTAAGGCGCTTTTATGTAGGTAGGTACATATTTTTATAAAAATGTTCTAAGCTAACTGTACTCTCCGCGGTTTGCGTAGGGCTGACAGGTTTAAAATAATATTATGGTATTTATTTTCTAGGTTGATTTTTTTGACGATAAATGCGACATATAAGGATACGAATTGTATTCAAGGAAAATTAATTTCCTTTCTTTTCCAGAGCAATGTGCGACGTTGAGTACCGCCACTCAATGTCTCTAACGATAGGCGCAAGATAGTGTCTTAACACTAGGTGCCCTCAGCATCCTGTAACGTTTTTTTAAATATAAGAAAAAAATAGAAAAATACAGAACAAGAAGAAATTTAGTTTGCAATCATGTCGACTAAAAAGTCGACTGTTTAGTTAAAAAGTTTCTATCCTAAAAGGGAAATATTTAATTGCAAAAAAATAACAAATTATAATTAATAAATATATAAAGTACTAGCGGCCCGCTCGCGGTTTCACCCGCGTGAATTATGTTATTATTAATTTCTGTCTCCATGACTACGTCCTAGTGACGTCTATGCAAAATTTGACACTCCTAGCATTTGTAGTAACGAAGTTTCATACAAACTTTCAACCCCAAAAACAACTCCTTGGGAGTCAAATATTGCAAATTCCCGTCTTAGCGAGCACCTACGTCCTATAAATAACTCCTATGCAAAATTTGAGATTTCTAGCACATGTAGTTTCTGAGATTTCGTGATGAGTGAGTGACCTTTCGATTTTATATATATAGATAACAGAAAAAGTCTTAGAAAAAGTCAAATCTCGCTACTTTAAATTTTATACATTTAAGATTCTCTTTTCTAAGTTAGAATAACATTTAAAAGTGTTCACTTTTTTAATATTTCATGCTAGTGTATAACGAACCCTGACCCAGGAGCAGCATCCCGACCGCTTCTTAGAACTGATTGAGGCGTGAATCACCACTTCAAAGAAACATTTGCTTCAACAACCCGCCGAATGCTTGAGAAAATTCATTTTTTTCCTTATAATAATAATAAATATTTTTGTGACGACCTTTCTATAGTATAAAGGAACTTGTTTTGATATATTACCAAAAGGCTTCAGGCTCAAAGCAATATAAATTTAAAAAAAAGAGAGGGACGATATTGAACCATAGACTATCCCGTATACCTAATAAAGATCACTTACATGATACGAAAAAAAAAATCTTAAACAAATACATAATTTTAAAAACATATATTTTTTACTAAATTTATAAAAATAAAATGATTGAAATCTTGGTTGTAAGTGAGATATTCCAATCATTGCGTGGCGTTGGGTTCTGCCACTCATCAAGCAATGCCTCCAGAATTAGGCGGAAAGTAGGCTCTAGGCTCCCTCTGCCTATCCTGCTATTTGCGGGATACAGCGTGAAGTTAAAAAATGGACCCCTTAAACTACAATCATATAGCAATTCCTCTCCCTGCAACAAGACGGGTACACACATTCATGCACTCTGGAAGGTTCTTAAAATGTTATTTTACGTAATTGTCTTCTAGGATCATCGATACTATGTTCTCGAAGGTCAACCGAGATCTTCTCCTGATTAAAATAAAATATTAAATACTACTATATATTTAATTTATACAATTTTGGGTTCACCAGAAATATAATAAAAAAACAATCACAAAAACTGTAATTTCATTTAAATAAACTAGATTTAGTTCACGTTAATTATTTTTTTAAAATTTTAATAAAAAAATTAAAAACAACATCTTTTAAGGTTTATAATAACAGGTTTACAACGTAATAAAAAATATCGCTGAGGACAGGATTCGAACCTGCGCGGGTAGAACCCATTGGATTTCAAGTCCAACTCCTTAACCACTCGGACACCTCAGCTATATATATAACTATAAATAAAATATTCATAGTAGGACTTACATATTTATTATTATATATTTATACAAGTGTTTTGATTTGTACTATTTAAAGATTATTATAAATATTTTAATGATTTGGATTGTTTCTAGCTGTTCAATAAATAAATAGTATATTAGTTATATTTTTATTTCCTTTCTTTTGTTTTGATTTCTTTTGACACCTTTTATTCGCCTTTATGCATTTCTTGCATACATTGGACTATCTAACACAATGTGTTTTGTTCCTATTTGAACCTGTATTTCCAGAGATTGGAGTATTTCACCATAAAAGCTATTTATCTTTATAATAAAATATATATTTTTCATCATATGCATGATATGTCTAATTGTCTATATTAAATGATAGTAGACGTTGATTTTCCTGCTTTTAAAACGTTTAATATAATTATATAAAGTTGTAATTCGTAAATTATATTTAAAAAGCAATGTTCTATTCTTTTCATAGTCATCACATCATCCCGAGCGTACCAGTTATGCACCAATCACTTCGCTAATGTCACGTATAAAAAAAAGTACATAATGTGGCACTAAATTGACATGAATTGACACAGCTGAGGTGTCCGAGTGGTTAAGGAGTTGGACTTGAAATCCAATGGGTTCTACCCGCGCAGGTTCGAATCCTGTCCTCAGCGAGTGGCATATATCATTTTTATTCTTTATTACAAATAAAGACATAAAATACGGCAACGAGTGCAGAGTTAAAAATCTAAGTAGTATTTTGTATAATAGAACAGAAAACAGAACTCTTAAACTATTTTTATAAATATGTATGTTTTCTTTCATTTTTTATGCTTAAGACGCAATCTAAAATTTACTTTTTTTACAACAAAATAAGCAAAAGATATGGTTGAGATGGTAATATTATGACAGAATGCCGGAAGCGCCACTTATTTCTTATAAATTTAATTTTTAGTTATATAATAGATACAAATTAAAAGGATTATTGAAAAGCAAATAATAGAACATTACTCAGCAGTTTGACATACTTACACCGTAAAATACTGCAACTTGCAACGCACGAATATTGAATTCGTTTGATTTTTATAAGTCTTACACAAGAAAGACTTATAATAATCATAAATTATTTTATTATTCAGATAGATAAAGTAGTTGACCTTAGTTTTAAAAAATAGACAAATTTGAGGTAAAAACTACAACATCCTCCAGCAACATTTTTTAAGTCGACAGTTTTTATGGGAACAAAATGTTACATCTTTTTTTAAAGCTGGACCTCTCCAAATGTTGAATTATTCTATATCTAATATTTTATGATAAATTGTAACGATGTTCAAGCACATCATTATTTGGATTTCTTTTCGTCTGACAACGCCTTCTGCCGATCAATAGAAAAGATAAATTCTTTATACAGTTAATTAACATTAGTTTTTATAAATATATCATTCATTTTACTATGTTCTATAATTTGTATTATTTTTTTCTATTCATGAAATCGTTCCAAGTTTAAGTCATTGCTCTAGATATTGAATGTTCAACTGTATCCCCTTGTATTCGTACAGTAACTTATATGAGTTATTATAACATTATATTCGTACAGTAACTTATATAGTTATTATAACTTTAAACAAGTTAAAAATGATTATCATTAATAAAACTACCCTAATGATCACTCACACTGGTCCATTAAAGCGATCTTGACCAAATAGTCGATGCACCCGAATCTCTAATGCTGAAAAGCCTGCCCACTGAGCATGGTTCGTTTTGTGGATGCCACTCATGGTCGAGAACCACCACCCTATCAACAGCTATCGGTATTAGCTCTCTGGGACAAACAAATTATTACTATTATTATTTATTTATACAATTTTAAGCAAGTATTCAGGATAGCTGGAATGTTGTAGCATTTGCCAAGAGACTTCTAATATCACTTATATATAATCTATGGTTCATATTATTCCTATAATTGCATTTTAATCTGTGAACTAGGGATGCCCGATGGTAGAAAAACATCGATGTTGACATAGATGTCAACTTCGGAGCTAAAGCATCGATGTTCGATAAAAATTGAAAGAAAAACATCAACAAAAGTATCATCATCAATAAATAAAAAAACCGGACAAGTGGAAGTCGGCCTAGCTTACCGAAAATTCCATACAAAGATTGGAGGTCTCGAGCTTTTTATGAAATTCAAGCTTAGCTTAGACAGAGCTCTTTCATCTGATACTTCACTTCTCTTTTAAGGCTATAATTATTTATTACTTATTTTTATTCTGAATTAGTAGATGCTAGCTGCCAAATTTCATAATTCTAGATCAACCGAAAGTATCTTATTAATTTTGATTCCCTTTATAGTGTAACTGAAATACTTACGTGGAATAATTCAAAAGTGGTTATAATAGTTTATTTGAATAAAGAATATTCTGAATTTGAATTTATACACGATTTTTGCGATATAAATGGCCATATCTCGTTTCAAGTATATGTAGACATACATTTTTTTCATCAAATCATGGGACCGTAGATCTAAGTATATGGTTTGAATATCAACTCGATATCTCCAAGCGCTTTTATGATAAAGGCTCCTGACGGACGGACAACAAAGTGATCTTATAAGGGTTTCCTTTTTTCCTTAAAAGATATGGAACCCTAACTATTACAATATAACATGACATTTTATTACAACAAGAGTTATTATAAATTTCAAATATTAAGCGTAAAAACATATTATATTTCCCAATATTTTTTTGTCAATCGACTGTAAAAATAAAAATTTTGAAAGCACTTGTACGCAATTAAATATCGATTATGTGTCCCTGCTGAAATCAATGTTACGATGTTTTATTAAATGCAAAATCGATGTTAAAACATCGATATTTTAACTGCTAACATCGATGTTCATCGAAAATCGATGATCATTGGGAATCCCTACTGTGAAGTGTGAACATTTTACGAAACGTTGTTTTTCATTATGGCAGTTGTGATTTGTGTGATGTTTTGGTTTTTTTACACAGAATAACTCTTTACAACATCCAATGTGTTAAATTACAAAGTAAATTGTTAAACGATTAAAATACTAAAATAAATGAACAATGATTATACAAGCGTAATGTGTGCTAAAATGAAATTAAAAGTGGTAGAATATAACATCTGATGGTAGAACGACAAAATAATTGCTTAAAGATGCCGTGCGAGAGTTGTGCGGTTCAGTTCAGTGTGTTTAAGAGGAAACGGGCTTGTTCTGAATGCGAGAGGTACTATTGCAGCGGGTGCCTTCGTCGAGGAGGAGGCACTATGTGTGTTCCTTGCAGGGTCCTCTCGACTAGACCTTTGGTCAGACAAACAATAAGCCACTTGAAAGTCCGTGACCTCCAATGTTTCTTACAACGCCAGAACATCTCCACCAGAGGTTGTGTTGGTAAGTATCCTGTAAAACAAGTAAAATCTCTGATTAAATTGAAAATAAGTTCTAGAACTATCTTTGAATGAATAAGCAGTTTTATTTAAATGCATGCATACTGATTACATATGTTGTTTTTCTAATTAATATGAATGTCATAGATTTTGTTTAAGTATTGATTAGTTTCCAATTATTCTAATTTTATGACAAAACCATGCATAAAACTTATTATTACTATTTTGTAATGTTGTAACATAAATGAAATTAAATATATCAATTATAAATATTAATAAGTTACAATTTTTATTAGCTTTTTAAAATTATTAGCACTCTGTAAATTGGCATAAGGAGTGCTTTAATAATACTACAAAACATTAGAAGCTATGTGGAAAACACTCTGTCTTTACAATAGGTTAAAGGTTCCATCTGCCTATACTGTCTTATGTGGGATAAAATGTAAAGTTAAGAAAAATATTATAATGTTCATCTTAACATATTTCATCACAAACATTAACATAAAATATTGAAATTATATAACACATATATTATGTATTACAAATATAAAAAAGATAATGATATTCTATTTTTGTAATTTAATTTACCTTACTTTAATGAATAATTAAAGTTAAAAGGAATTATATTAATTAAAACATAATTATGCTCAATAAAACACACTTAGCATTTTGCTTAGCTGGCATATTAAAATATTTTTTCTATTATTTAAATAAAGGTATAAAATATAAACATAAAAGTCTTCTGTAACTGACAGACAAAACTACTAGACTTAGAATGTTGTAATATAATATGTGTAAATATGTGAAAATTAGGAAGTGTCAGGGAGCACTAATGGATAATTTCTCTTAATTCCTATGAGAATGGAAAGAGTGGAATTTGCTAGTTCACATCATAAAGTCCATACAAACAAAGTTGCAACACATAGAACTAATAATAAATTTGAGGCTAAGTAGTACAATATAATTGCATGCACCTTTGTCTATACATAATAGTGGTGGATTTGTTTCTCAATTGGATGATAAAAAAATTACCTATACCTAAATACTTTAGTAAAGCTTATCAAAGCAAAGCATGGCATTGAGTTCTGCCACTCAACATGCAATGTTTCAAAAATAGATCCAGAAGCAAAAGACAAAGTGCCTTAACACTAGATTCCCTCTGCCTATGGAGTAGCATAAAAAAAACAGCTCCACACTGCATTAAATATTTTTTTATATCTTTTATGATAATGTATATAATAATTGAATCACTCATTATTATCATTGATTGAATATAAAATTAAATTGACTCATAATCTAAAAATCCCCTCATTTATCTTTAAAAAGAAGTAATTAAAACTGATAAGACAATAATAAAGTTGTAAATCTAATACAATATATTATGTAATATTATATTGTAGATATTGTATTATATTGTAGATATTGTAGATTATGTAATATTAGATTTAAGTGCTCGAAAGTACTCCTGAGTGCTGATAATTGTGACTTCCATCTCCACTTGTTGGATGATTATATTTCAAATATGTTTATTCCCACATTCTGGTTGTCTTGAAAGATGGTTTTGGAATCCAAAACATTAAAATAATCTTCTACCGAAATTAAATTACCTTTACAATCTAGACACAAGTAATTATGTATTTACGAATAATATTCCAAAAGATTCTAATATGAACAATTTTTTTTTTTCAGAAAAAGAAGAACTAGTCACATTATGTGTTTCACATGTAAATAGTACATCGTACAGACGGCGTGGCTCACGCGCAGGCGCCAGCCCTTTCAGCTCGCTCAAGGGATTCACCAATAATATTAATGATTTTATCAATTCTGCCTTTGATCTACGTAACCCTGCTCATCCCACTCCGCCTAATAATAGAAGTAAGTAGTAACTTTTTTAAAATTTGTTATATGGATGTTTTGGTGTGTTTTGAGAAACCCACAACATGTCACGCTTACAGTCACACATCGTGACTGTGCACCACAAGTGTCGACCTGTAACATTATATTCTGCATTCAAATTGTAACAGTAGTTTAGTCCAATAACCCTTATTCAAAAATGTTCATTGAATTATTGTCATGATAATAGTTAGTATTCTTGAACTCAGTTTTGTATCTGTGATATCATATCAGCAAAGTTGCTTTTTGAGCCCTTCAACTAGTAACTTATAGAACTAACAATACTGACAGTTCCAAAAAGTGATTCTAAAACCCATTTAGTATATAATATATATATATATTTAATTATTTCAGGTAATTGTTTCAACTCATCTCATGCTCACTCGCCTACCAACGGACCTGCGCCAGATATAAATAACATTCCTGACAGACGATTTACTCCAACACCAGGTAGATAGTACCATAACAAAAGTTGAAAATAATAGAAATCCTAAAATTAAATAAATAAATAAACCTAATATCAAAACATTGATTTTTTGGTATAAAATGCATAGTGACATCACTTTCTTGTATTTCTATATAAGTATACTAAATATTTCGTAGTAGCAACTGAATTGAGTAGTATCAAGAATAGCCAAATAGTTAATCTTTTTTTATGAATTTTTTTTGGATGTAAAATGTTTTTGGTTCTTTTTTCCTATATTTTATTTGTTTATCTTTATGTATAATTTCTAGGTGGAGAACGCGATATCAGAGTGTCAGCAACAGAAAACACAGCTCCAGCACAGAGCCGTGAGAGCAGCGAGGGTAATGGGGACAGTGTACATGTTGACACTACTGACTGCTTCGAGATTGAGGATCTGGATGACACTGGCTGGGAGTTTATCACGAGACCTGCTGATCCTTTGCCCAATGGTCAGTGGAAATTATGGGTCTCTTTTTGTATATATTTTTCTCTAGACATTTTTCTATTAGATAAATAATATAATGATTCCCTCAAACTATGAATGATACTTGGATCATTGAAGATGATGACTTATAGAAATATAATATATTAATTTGTACAATTACATCTCACTATGTTTAATCTATATTAATATTTCTATAGATTCAGATGTACTCCTACGTGCAGCTGAACGCCGTCTAAGCCCTGGCGCTACGCCTCAACGCGCTGCATCAGAACTAGAGCTTCGTAGTGCGTCCCGTGCCACAGCGGCCACGGCAGACACAGCTGACACCGCTGACACTGCGGACACTACAAGCTTGCAAGACGAACCCCTCATGCACGCGTCTGCACCATCGTCGCCTACCGCCCCCAGTAATACGACGGGGGCACGCTCACGTTAGTATACAATGTATATATTTTTTATGTCCATATGTAACCTTGATCCCATTCGAACCATATATTGAGTGAAGGGAGCACTGCCGATATAACAATATAACATAGACCGAGAATCAAATTACTGCCACAATGACTGCCTTTATTGATAATTTTACTAACACATACTTATGTTACAATGATTTTACCATTTTCCTTTTGGAGATCCTGTAGACCCTTTATATATTTTTTTAATTTACAGGCGCCCTACCTCTAGACCCGGACGCCAGCGTATCCCTCCAGCAGCTCCGTCGTCTCTCCGAACTAGAGCGTCTCAGCGTGAAGCAGTTGAAGGAACTGCTCGCCCGCAACAGAGTGGAGTATCGCGGCTGCTTGGAAAGGGCTGACTTGCTGGAGCGAGCGAGAGCTCTCTGGAGGGATCACGAGAAGTATAGAGATGGTGGGTAACTTTGTGTATTAAATATTTTTTTAAGAAAGTACTGTTTTGTCCCACACCAAGTGTGAAGTTGGGTAGATGACTTACAATACTGTTGATGAGTCGTGGTCGCCCTGAAGATAACTATAAATAATTTTTAGGATCTTTTTGAAGAAATGTTCAGAAAACATTTGTTGTTCCTGTATGTGGCATACAGGTGAAATAGTGATTTTTACTCTATATTTTTATATGGCCCTGTTGAGGATCTACAGATTTTTTTTTTTAAGATCTAGAGATTTTTCTACAGAATGGCCTGTGGCGCGTATGTGCCATAAAGAAGAACTCTCTTCTTTCCGTCTAGTTTTCTTTTACACTACATGTACATATAATCCTCACCTTTTTGAAGATAATATAATTATTTATTTTCAATATTAATACTATGCCAAGTAAAGGTGACTTTCAGAGATGTTATGACGGGCTAACTATAAGTTATATAACATTGATATTGGAGAGTGACTGTTAAGTATTTACTGGCTCCTCAGAGCAGACTGCTTTCCAAGCCAGTACCTTTATTTGTATAAATAATATTTTAATATTTAAATTGATTATTCCATGATCACATTTCAGAGATAGACAATCTGCCTTTTGAGGAAAGCTGTAAAATCTGCATGGCGGCGCCCCTCGAGTGCGTCCTCCTGGAGTGCGGGCATATCGCGGCCTGCACCGCCTGCTCCAAGCAACTGGCCGAGTGTCCGATTTGCAGGCAGTATGTTGTGCGGGCTGTACGTTTCTTTAGATCTTAGGTCTATTATGGTTTACCTGTTCCCGATTTTTTTTCCATTATTTGCCGATTATTATTTACCCCATTTTCCTGTTTTATTTCCAATTTCCCTAATTTTACTTCCCAGCCCGCGACTTTATTTGCCTTTATTTTTTGTATGACGTCTACATGTGCAATGAGACTATGGTTAAATATATTTATTGTAATTGAATATAGGAATATATTTATTGCTAAAACTCATAATATTGATGTCATGTAGTCTAAGTAAATTTTCCACACCCTCAAAATCAAAGTGACTCAACTCAAAAATTTGTTTGCTTCGAGAAATCATCACAATTTTTTAGGAAAATCGCTTCTTTATGGCCAGTTTCAAGTAACTCAGAATTAATAGATATTTTGAGTTCGGTCAATTTTTTTCTTAGATCACACATGCTACTTTAATAATTGATGTTATGGGAGTAACAATATTCTCTAGTATAATATTTTTATTTAAATATCGTTTGTTTCTAATAGTAATGTATTAATTAATTTACATAATTCATTGAATATTAGTTTTTTTACACAAATGCTATGATTTAGCATAATTTTTAATCTAATTTCTTCCAATTTACTATGAAACAATAACAACTTATATAATTAAAAAGTAATATTTATTCATGTGATAAAAAATTTATTCATTCCAGTTCTTAGTTCGTTCGTTTTTAAAAATACTAAATTGAAATCAAAATTTATACATAAAAAAAGCATTCACGACCAGTCCGAAGACTTAAAACCTACTATGAAAAAGGTGAAAAAGAAAATAAGTGTCACTTTCAGTTATTTGTTGAGAATAATGATATTGTTAAAGTCTATACGAAATTAAAAAATTTATATGTAATTTAATATTTTGATCATTGAATTTACATCTTATGTATCATGCAAAAATCACATTATATTCCATATAGGAGACATTTCCAATGGGGAATGAGTTCCTAAAAAGCCACTGTAGCTCTCCACACATCTGTACATAGTCCTTAGACTGATCGCATGATAATATCTGACAAAAATATATATATATTTTATGATAAAAATTCTCCACTTTTCGCTAACCTAGCTAACCTAACCAACCTTAGCTAAAATATTTTATATTTTTTTCTTTGAGTATTATTGAAGTCGCAAGAATCAAGTGCATTCTAACAGTATCTACTTCGTCAATCGTATTATATATTCATATTTAGTATTAATAATATTATTTTATTCTCGTATAACTATTAAAACAATTTAATAAAGAGGTACACTTATGTTAAGGGCCGTATTTATAAAGTGTTCTCAACTCTGAGACCGATCTTGAGATACCGTTGGCGAGTTGAGAATGGTTTATAAATTCGGACCTAAGTTTAGTCTTAGTCACAGCTGCCATAAATAATATACGTAACAATAGAAGGGTGGAAAAACATAATTAAAACTATAATTATCGGGATATCAATAATAAACCAAATTTTAGAAATGATTCATATCGTAAGTATCTATTGCTTTAATAGCTTCATACAAATAATTTTCAAAATAGCTATCTTTCAAATAAGTTCACTTCACGCGCTGGATCCGCACATAGCAAGATAGGCAGAGGGAACCTGGGGATCTAGAGTTAAGACACTCAGAACACAGAATTCTGGAGGCATTGTGTGTTGATTATTGGAACTCAACGACGCACTTTGCCATATTACCAGAGCGAGGATTTAAAATATTGAATATTTTATTCCTTCGACTAGGAATCTAACCTGACGCGTTTACAGTTTACCTCCGCTAAATTTTTATATGCCTTGAAAACTATAAATTTGTCAATATAATTTAAAAATAATTTTATCTTTTTAAGATAACAGTTGAAATATATTTTGTATACATTAAATTTTAGCATTACACAAATATCTATCAAATTGTAAGAGGCACATTCTCTTTACAGATCTTAGTTACTGAAAAAAATTAATTCATACCAACTTGAAAATAATTCTTTCCCTCTGAAGGGTATCGAACCCACAAACATCGCGCCACCGACTCTATATTATATTCTATTATTTATTGAAAGTTTAATTATTTATATGATAATATATAAAGTCTAGCTTAATTTCATAATGTATTTATATCCATATTTTTATTTATTAGATTACCTCTTAGATACAAACATGTTATAGACAATACTCGAATAATATATTTAAATTTATATATAAATAAGGTTCTTCTTGTCATACATTTTGTATTTTAAAATCGCCTTAGAAAATTTCGGAAAATTTTTTTGCTCATTTTTGATAATATATGTAATATTTTTCACGTGTATATTAATTAATTGTAGGCTATAATCAATTTTCTAAAGAAATTGTTATTTTTGTATGAAAGATCTAAGACTAGCCGATAGTCGAGTGGTGGTATTTTTGAATATGCTTATTATTATTGTATTCGACGTCAACGCATTTTTTATGTTTTTATATCACGCGTAAATTAAACCTGGGTCATTTCATTTTCTAAGTTAAAAAGAAGCAAGGTCTAGAATGAATCCTAGGAATTGAGCCTCTAGTGTTTATGTATACTGCTAGGATAGACCTCATTAGTCGTCAATACGTTTTTTTTACATGTATTTTCATTTAGTGTAAATATTTAATAAATAGATTTTCACCTGTTTCAGTGTTTTTTATTGGTCTTTAAATATTCTGATATATTTAAGCTATGTACGTAAAAATATTTTATAAATTTTTTGGTTATTAAGGCTTAGTCAATATAATCATGTTTTACTGTTATATATTTATATAAATAATATAGTGTAGCTTATTAGTCAGCATTAACAACTGCATATGCAAGCCAAAAATTTTGTGAATTTCGTTAGTTCCTAGCCAAGCCAAGCCATAGCGCGTTTCTCTCGACAGATCAATATGTATAACAGATGGCACAAGTTCGAAGTAATCCACATAAAGGACCTCGCGATTATTGGTGTCGTAGTGAGAGCGGCCGTAGCTTCAACATTTGGGGCATTCATAAGACCATAAATTAACAAAACAAGATTTATTTTACAAATAAATTTTGATCCCATCAGTCCCTACCCAACCCATGTGTTTCCTTCGGAGGATCAATGCGTATGACGGATGACGCGAGCGTGAAGTATCCCACATAATGGACTTCACCAGGCGTGGTGTCGTAGTGGTAGTGGCCTCCGTCTCCGTGGGCACTGTAGCCGTGGAAATGCTGGACTCGAAGGTCTAGGTCCTGGAACGTAATGGAATATTAGGATAGTAAATTTTATTCTTTTTGAAAAAAATCCAGCTACGTTTGTTCTCTCGTTCTTATTACGTCTAAGACATTAACTTTAGAGGTGATGAAGACTATAAAATCAGTGTGTCCCCCGGGAACAATTGCTTGTAGGCAAGCTCTGGAATCTCTGGAATCACGTGGAATCTCTTTCTGAATACGTTAGAAACATATAGACGGTATGTATTTTTATTCGATTTTTTTAAAAAACGTTAACCGCTTTTGATTTCTAACAATATATATAGTAAGGTAGGAATAGGGAGCTAAATAATATTTAAAAAATACGAAACTAAAATCAGTTAATCTGATTTTGAGTTAAACTTTCCTTCCAAAGTAAACTGCTATATATTTTGTTAAAGAATGTAAGCAATTAAAATACAGTTGACGAGTCGTGGCTGCCATCAATAGAGAATCTATAGAGAACTGTAGGTTGCGCAGATTTTATTGTAGGATGTTTCTTATACCTATATTTATTTACTTCCCGAGCGCGAATGGACAATGCGCAACCTAACTTCGGCCAGCCACTACCCGTTGACAGTAGTACATATTTATTTATAGCAAGTCTCACCAAATCCCCAGTAACCATTGTCCCAAGATGCACAATGGGTGCTTTCATTTCAAAGAAGTGCAACCAGTCGTCGACGTCGCTGTCGCTGCAGAGCGCGCTGCTGGAGAAGTCCGGCATCACGTGGTGCTTCACTTTACCCTCTTTTAGTAGGAAAGCGCCGCCGAGACCTGGAATGTGGGAAATTTCATACAATATTAGTCACAATGTTTTAGAGACCAATCGTGGCGCAGGGAAACAAGCGTGTGCATATAAACGCGAGAGGTTGTGAATACGATTCCGATTAAGAGTATATGAAATATTATCTTCATTTCTTCACTACGATGTAGAGGCAAAGTGCAGTCTAGTAAATTATGTAATGAAAATAATTTCCTCTGTCTTGTTTTGCAAAAAAGGGTCTTTCAAAAAATCTCTTTGTTCACGTCGAATCGATGCTTATAACTTTTGTATAATAGAAAAATATTAAGCGAGAAAAAGTATAAAATAAACTACCAATAACTTTATCTCCATAGTGTTTCTTTAGCGTCTCTCTGATGGCGGTGATGAAATTAGACTCGCCGATCCTCTCTTTGGCCACTATTTTGATGACCTGAAAAGGGACAGGAAGGCATTTTTAATTTATTCTAGTGTAATCACAGACTGTATACATAATAAACAAGTTTATAACTGTTTGTTGAACGTATTTAGAACTATAGTATTATAGATATCTCTAAACAAGGCAATATTAACTCTAATATTATTTCATTCAAAGTGCCCTAACTCGATATTCCTACAACTTCAGGCTTCAAAACACTGACTACAAAACATATTTCTATATGTTATAAAAAATATTAAATTACAATTTACAATTTTCTAGTTTAGCCATTTATATTATAAAGATGCGATATATTAACAAAATCCTTTAGTTATACAACTTTACCAAAATATACTATTACTTGCCAGGTTACACTATACCTTGCCAGGTTTCCCCTCAGACAGCAGGTAGTTCCCGAGCAGCGCGGTCCTCGTCTCATTGTTGGGTAGCGTCTGCTGCAGGTACCCGCTGCTGCCCTTCACCGCGCCCACCGGAGACACTGACACTATACGCGTGCCTTGCGATATCACACCTTTGTCCAGGAATAGGTTTATTATACCCTGGAATTTGAAATGATTATTGTATTATGAGAGAATGGTTAATTCTTGTTATACCTTTTTTATTGGTGAGTTGTTATTATTGCTATTGCTATTACTTTTTTTCGAATCAAACCGGAAAGTTTCATGCATTTAGCCAAGGTTTTATACAGTGAAAATATATAAAATATATAATAATAATGAAATTAAGTATTTATGTGTAAATATAAATATGTGAAAATGTATGCATCAGATGCAGCAATGCCAATAGTTGCATACTTAAATCTCACTCGGAGAAAAGTAATTGCCCATAGATTACATTCCACAATATCAAAAACCAAAATGAAAATAACCAACCTCACAATTAACCCCAATATACGGCCAGGGTCCCGCTCCAGCGCCTGCCAGTAACGCGGGCTGTCTGCCCAAGTGCTTTAACAACGCCTCCAAGTCGTACACCTTGTCCCTTTGTACAAGTGGCACTAGGTAAGGAGGACCTCCCAACTCTATTAGTTTAGCATCTCCTAAGAGGCCTGGTGGAAGGGAAAATTTGAAAAGACTTAAGCTATAATATTACGTGACGCTTGGCGAAACTAAACGCCATGCTTGTTTTTAACGAGATAGCTAAAGATGACTGATTGAACCCACACCCACAACGTATCATAAAAAACTTTCTAAGAACTAAGAATTTGATATGATAGGCCGTTCTTTTCAGCTCATATTCGGCGATCTCAAATATTGTAACAACGTCAAGTGCTGATAGCACCTTATCACGTTATCATAAACTAAACAATAACAAACTACTGTTCAGTTGTTCTATCAATATTGTTTTTAAGATTTATTCTTAAGTGTTATTTAATTATGCAGATTGTATTAAATAATATATTATATAATTTAATGTTTTTTATATTTTAATACGTTTTTTTGGCTGACTTCGTCGAATTAAATTATAGTGATCGATTAAAAATCTTGGATATAAAAATTTTCATTGTCAATTGCTTTAAAAAAGAAGAATTATGAAACTTTTTTCTCAGCTACAGACATTTTCTATTATACATATAAGTAACAGACAGGCTGCAGGATAAGCAAAGGAAACCTACTGAAGCCTCACTTTTCTACTTTCGCGCCAAGACACTATCATTGACATTGATTGGTTACAGTAGATCAGTAGCAGAACCAAAGCTGAAAAGTAAAAGTAGTTTCAATACAATCATTCTTTCAAGAGAAAATCGAACTCATAACCATTGCGGTTGCAGTCCCACATTGAGTCATTTCACTTTCACTTTAGATTTTTACTTTGAAGGAGAACAGACACTTATAAAGATTGCCCATACAAATTGTTAAGAATTAAAACGTTAGTTCCTATTTACATGGGGTTTTCATATACAGTATTCAGGATACACTTACCAGGAGCCGTAAGGTGGAACGGTGGCTGCGTTAGGTCTGGACTGTCTTCGACCGCTACCTCAACGTGTTTAAATGTAGCTGGTAGACCTCGAGAGAGCACTGAAAATGTAAATTTTTTTGGAGCTTGGAATGATTTTGGTGCTTAATATCGCGATATGATAACATAGTTTTTTCTCCTGAAATTAGATGATAATGTGCCATAGATAATAGTCAATGTGTAGTTGTAACAAAACGGTGCCACATGCTATACAGCTACTTAAAAAAACTCAATTACTGTACGAGACTTTTCCAAGTTGTGTACTTACCATTAGATTAACATTGGATTGTTTTTATAGGTTTATTTAAAATTAACAAAGCCACACGTGAAAATTAAATTATCAAGTATATCATTTCCTCGAAAGGGAATCGAACTCACAACCTGTCGCGTTCACGAAAACTCTAACTGTACAGCCACACACCTATGCCCTGCGCCACGACTGGACTTTTTTAAATTATAAACTTCTATTCATGTATATTTTATATTACTACATATTTAAATATCTACTATTTATGTATCAATGTTTATAAAAATGTAGAATAATATTGATAGTAGCGCTCGTTTCATACATAATTTAACAGTTACACAAATATATGCTCAGTATTTATTTTAAGTATTTTTCTTTTATATAAGTACCTACCTAAATTTGTATTGCATAAAATAATTAATATAATAAAATAATTTAAAAAATAATCTTACCATCCACTACTTCTTCTAAAGGCGGTGTAAAAAGGGCCTTTTCCTTAATATCTACACTTGCATAATCTACGGAGGCCATGCTAAAAATAAAGGAAATTATATCAAATATTTATAAACAAACGAGTCTAACATATATTTCTTAAATATTTTGTGTATTTCTATAGATTGCGTTGGACAAACAGACATTATTGTAACTTTGACATAAGTAGGTACTAAGTAGTACTCACTCAATGTTTTCATCAATCAAGGCCGCAGAATCCACATAATTTACTACC
>HE669796.1:0-14265 GCA_000313835.2 Heliconius melpomene melpomene
TACAATCCAAAAACAAAACGGCACTTTAATAAACTGATTTTAAATTATAGTATTATCAAACAGATGTTATATGTTATGACGATGTTAGATATAGTTATATAGTATAGTCCCGGCAGCTAGGCAGCTGACGGTAGACTAAAGACCTCATCAAACAATAACACAGCCCCAAATCGTCCTATCTAATTCACACAACAAAGTCTAATAAATTACGCTGTATGTTTTTTCTCTACTTCATCCACTAGTAAATGAACCAAAAACTTTTTAATAAATCCAAAAAATCTTATGTCAGATAATCTTTTTACTTTTGATTAAAACCATGCTGCTGAAGCTAATTTTTTAGCGCTACGAGGGAACGTAGTAGACCTGGATATTTTGGATAGACAGACTGCAGACATACAGACTGATGAACAATAAAAGTGATCCTATAAAGGATTTTTCATTTCAATTACGGAATCCTAAACAACGCATTTAAAAATATACACAAAATCTATGACTTACGTGACAATGTATCAGCAGATAAGGAAGCCATGAGCGGTGGTGATGTCAAAGACCTGGCATCGGCTGAGGGTAGTACATACTTTTGTCTTTTGGACGGTTTAGGTTTGAGTCCCGCTCGACGTGCTGTTTTAAGAAGGGTCTTTTTGGCGAAGCCTCTGTAAATAGAAAATATTATGATTTTAATATAAGAAAGTAAGGCCAGCTGTGGTGCAGAGGCATAAAGTGTGTTTGTAAACGGCGGAAAGTGGGGAACACAGTCCCCGGGAAAACACTAGGTCATAAGAAAGTGTAGTTCGATAAATATGGTTATGGCAACGTATACAAATGATTGTGCGTGTATGTTAAAGGAAATATATATTTGAATAAAAAGTAATGTATTAGAAGAATGAATGAATAATTGAATATGATAAAAAGACACTATAGCACAAGTGCTATTTGGGGGTGCGTGCGTACTTGAGCGTGTAGTGCTTAGGCGCGGCGAGGTCGGCGGCGGCGGGCGCCCGCGCGGCCATCGCGAACGTGCACAGCGCGTGCTGCGGCTCGCGCAGGCGGGCCACCGCACGTCGGAATGACTCCGCCTGCTCGCCGCTCACCTCCTCGTCCAGCGCCACCTGCCACGTTACACATGTCACTGACACTGTCACGTTAAAACTACAGGTGATACCGCGTTCGAGTCTTCTTGTTTTGCTTAAGTGGGAGAGGGGAGTTCCGCCAAAAATCACAAAATATAACAAGATGACAGCCGTTAGTATTGTCATAATATCTACAATTCGTCCTGTTATGCTTAGGGAAGTTCCGCCAAAATCACAAAATATCACAAGAACAGAGTATTAGTGCTTTAGTAGTTAGTGTAGTAGTTGTAGTTTGTAGTAGTAATGCTTTTATTTTACCGTCAAATACGCGATTTCTAAAACAAAAATCGGCGCGTAGTGTGACCTTAACTCACCGTTGAAATTATTTTCGCCAATTTTTACTACGTTGTCACCATTAAATGAACATAAGAAAACTAAGTTTATATTTATAAAAATAAGATATTACAAATTTATCAATCAAATAAGCAATTTCTCTCACAGTCCTCCTTCCAATATTAAACAAGCTTAACCTTTATAAGTTGAAACGTAGCTGCCCGTAACTGCAATCCGTCATGCAACGCGTGGTCCAGCTGCGCGTGCGTTGCTCGCACTCCCTTCTCACGAGTTAACGCGCTTAATGGAAACGAACGCACTATTGTTGCTTCGCATGCTATGAAAAAATTAATTCAAAGTTACTTTTTTTTTGGTTTTTTATATAATAAACAAAATAAATTATAAATAAAATAACAAATAAAAAATATATATCTTATTAAATTTAAAAATATTAGATAAAATAAAATTTAAAATGAATTTGCATAGCACTTTTCATACTCATTCTTGTATTGTGTAATATTTTACATTATAAAAATTTACATACTAAAAAAATATATATTTAAAAATCTCACCATAAGGATCCATAGGTACGCCTTTAAAAAGCAACCTGTAGTTCGTTAAAAACAACGCTCCTTCAGCAGGCAATAACTGAGAGAGGGCTGAGCCCCGACCGTCCGCCAGTAATAGAGCTCTCAAGGCAGGAGTAGCTGCTGATTCACCGGCCACGAGAGCTGGCCAGGCTATACGAGGCTGTATCAACAAGCAAATACATTTATACATGATTTAGCTATAATATTATTCAAGCATAAACCTATACCTTATTAGAACGTATTAGCTATAAAGGTGTTTTAAACAGATATAGAAAGAAAACCAAAAGAAACTTTCAAATTCTAAATTTACATTAATATAACAAAAGAAGAAACTGAAGAGTTTGTATCGTTGAATATGCTAAGAACCAAAATCACAAATTTATATTGTTTTTTTTTTCTTTATTATTTGTTATAGATAGTCCATGTATCTATGATACAGACATTCATTACTTCACGTTAATCGTTACAAAGTAAGCCACTCCACCAACGGTCAGATACCTCTCCCTCTATATTAAAACTGTTAGTTACTTTCATTTGACCACAAGGACACAACGGCAAATAAAAGGTAATGCACTCATGGCCATGCTTGTTATTAAAAAATAGTTTATAACAATAACCTTCTGCACGGGCGGCAGCCTCCTGCTCTCCCTGGCCACGGCGTCCAGCGTCTCCAGGTGCATGTGCACCACGCCTGGGATCATCTGGTGCAGGCAGCGCACGTGCTCCGCCGTCACGCCGCCTTCTGTGCACACCTGGAATCAAATATCTTATTTTAGTATTATATCATTTGCTTTTAATTGTTTTTTTTACTAAATGGCATTGTGCTGCAATTATATAGTATATGGCTGAACACAATATATAAATGAAAAGGTCAAGAAAAAGTCAAGAATTAAATTGAACCGAATGAAAAGAGAAAAATTCTACTGTTGTTTGCCTATTAATAAAAAATAAACAGTAATATATGTAGTTAGCTAAAACTTGTATAAAATAGGTAAATTGGTAAATGGAAATGAATGATACAAAATGTTATTAACTATGTAGGTGCTTATAGAATTGATATAACAATTCTATAAGCACCTACATAAAAAGCTAAAATTAATAAAACAGAATGATGAAGTATAGAATGATAAAGATGCCTTTCCAATCCCCACTCAAGAGACTATATACTATTAAATTTATTTTCGGGTGGTCTGGTAAACACAGCGTGAAGCTCTGCCACTCAACACTCAATGTCTCAATAACAATCAAAGAAAAGTGAGCACCTAGGTGCTTTTTGCATTGTTCATCACTCTTTCTACACTGCTTTAAGCGAGAATAGAAATCATTTAAAAAAATATACCTTATCAACGAATCTTGACACCATCTTGATGACATTATTGCCAGCTTCTCCCGGATCTGCCTCCTCGAAGCCAGACTCCGCGTCAGCGCTGTCCGATTCAGCCACGCTATAATTACGGATTAAGACTTAATTTACTAAAAATATACATATGAATATTAAATAATAAATATAAATAAATATAAAGTAAAATACTCTCGATAAAAGTAAAGTAAAATACTCTTTATAGTACCAAATTATACATATATGTACATATTGAACGTAAAAGTATGATACGTTGGATAGAACAATAGGCGGCCTTATCGCTAAGTGAGCGATCTCTTACAGGCAACCTTGGGGTAGAGAAGGGAATAAGTTAGTTATATAGGAAGGGGTGTACTGAGTGTGTACTATAAATTACGAATTAATGTGAAAATTCTTTAGCGAGACAGTTAAAATCCGCTATAAAGCAATAAGTGGAAATTAAGTTTCAGTACATCTTTAAATATACAAAGTGCAACGTACAATAAATATTTAGGCTTTTTGTATACTATTGGACAGATTTGATGTAAAGTAGTGTCATGTCAAGTACCTACCTATTAGTAATACTATTACTGGCGCGGTCGTCGTCGCGGGCGTCAGAGCGCCGCCCCGCGCCCTCCAGCGGCAGTAGCAGGTACACCATGCGGTTGGCGTAATGTATGGCTTGGCTATATAACGTCGATTCCTCACTAGCTATTAGTTCACGTTGTTTTTCTGGAAACATGTTTTTTGTTACATTTTTTTGTCGAAAATATAGCCTTGACTTTAACCGGTTTACTTGTCTCGATTATTATTTTGATACTCTGTTTCCCTACGCAAAACTACTACTACGCAAAACTACTATTTAAAAAAATGCATTTCTAATGTTTCGTATTTATTAAAATTATACAAAATATGCCCTATAATGTCGTTTTGATTACTAGACTATCTTGAGGAGCGGAGGACAAGTGTTTTGTTTCAATATAATGATCGAGCATTTTAATTATATGCCTTCGGTGTCCTTGGTAATAGTGCAAAATAATCACAACAATATATCATATTTTAGATATTAAATACTATTTTAAAGTTCCTACTAAAAATTAAAGTCATACCTTGAGGTAGAGTGGGCCAGAGCCTCATTTGCTCCGCGGCTATTTCTAAAGCACTGGGTTCCTGCGCCTTTAGCAACGATATGTATTCATCATCCTCCCTTCAAAACAATTGTTTTTGTCAAATAACAAAATATTACAAAATAATATTAATATAGCGTGTATTTATAATTTTCAATGGGAATATTGAAATAACGAGATGAGAGCATATCTCTGTGACAACTAAAGTCTTATTTTCCAACACTTAAACTATTTCCATTTACTTATAAACGAAATAATCATTGACCAGTAACAAAAACGAAATAGCATTTAAAGCCCAAGAGAATAATAATTATAACCTTAAGAATAATACTTATTATTGTTTTGTCAAAATTAATTTAAAAATACTTTAATATTTAATATTACAAAAAAATATGTAATATTTATAATAATACCTAGGACTAGGCATCCTATGGTGATGTGTAGGACTGGGTAGGTATAAAGCTTTGATATCTCGCTGAACATCTTGATAGAACGCAGCCTCCCAGAACTGCTGGCTTGTCCATACTTGATGTTCCTATAACATATGAATAAACAGTTATTCATGTTTACTTCACACTTTTCCTGTACCTGTAGTTATTAAGTAATTTAATTTAAAGACATTATAGTTTAAGCTTTGGTGCTACAATATGGAAATAGTATTAATTTAAAAACATGAATATTTACCTGTATACACATATAGGCATACTGTATGACTCCCGTACAAAGTTTCCTACAGTAGGCCGTAGCGAGCGGCAAGATGGCCGCTGCTATGGAGTGCTCGTCCAGCGCAGTGGCCGATTGCAAAGCGCAGTTCATTAATCTAGAAAATACAAAAATAATACAATACAAGTCAATGTGTTTTATTTTGCAATCTTGGAATATCTAGTAATACTTTTTTTTAGTTGTTTTGTCATATCAGTCTTGAATAGATATCTTTATTATAGACTACATATTCTCTTAAACAATATTTGGGCATATAAGTATTGTAATAATTCAAAACACAACTTCTTCACGATGTTGTAAGTAATCTTAGATCATTTAAATGACTATGTAGTTTTTTAAGCAGAACAGAGAGAATTGGTTCTAATAACACAATAATTTTAGTCATAGTAGCAGTCCTAAAGAGTAGACATTATATGAGAGTATATATTGATTTAATATTTAGTAAAATAAGCTTTAAAAAAATAATTTAAAAATGTAATAATATAATAATACTAAGTATTGAACTTGAAAATTGTATTGCATGTGAGATAGAAATCATTATAGCTAGATGTCGTGATCGTGAAATACACGCCATATACCCATTGGTATGTTAACTACAATTTATTAATACTGAAAAAAATAGTTATAGATACATACATATGTATGTAGTAAATGTAGTGTTTTACTCTACAATTCAATTAACGAATCAATTATCACAACAGAGAAGTATAAAAACAAATGAAAAATTTAATTCCTATATTCCATAAAAAAATTAAAAGCAAAATTTGAACCCATGGTTTCATAGATCAAACATTCTAATACATATTTAAAATGCACCACAATTAAAAAAAAGGAATTTTAATACACGAAAAAATATAACTGTACTAAAATATTATCCCACATGACAAGGTTGGCTGGGAGAGAATGCTTTTAGCGTTAAGCCCGCCTTTTGTACATTGTTTTTTGTAATTTTGTGCAATAAAGTATACATAAATAAATAAATAAATAAAATAAACATGAATTTTGATAACATCTCTATTGGAAGAGGAAATTGCAATAAACCACGTTATGATAAATAATTACACTCTGTTTATATAACGGTGCGTGCGAATGTGCATTCTGCCGTACATTGTTTAGATCGTTTGGAACTATGGTGAATTTTATATTGTTGTATTTTTTCTCATTTTATGTGATTGGCACACAAGCTGATAATATGTTGGTAAGATTTATTGTTTGTTGCTCGACAACTAATTTTTTTTAAATATTTGACAAAACGATGGTAAAGTAAAATGGTATTAACTAAAGCATAGCATATAAATCTGGCCACACTTAGCTGGCTGGGTTAGCAAGTTACTGTGCCGCGAAGGTTTGGAGTCTATCAATTAAGAATAGTATTTAGATGCATAGGCAAAGATAAGTCTATAAACTTTGCATTCTACTTTTCAGTCACATTAAAGTCAATACGTTCTCGGTACTTAGTGCTAAGAGGGAAAGATTAAAATATTTTAATATTTAAACGTTCCCTCGCATGCCCATCGAACAAAACCTTTGCGTATGTTCAGACTCTTTCTAAATTTGCCATCATACCAATTATATCTTATGATTAAATTTCCCAGGGTCCAGGTATATGGTCAGTTATAAGCGTCGTCGACTGTCCGCAACCTACAGAACAAGAAGACGTCAAAGCAGAAGTCAATAAACACAAGTTAAATCGTACTCACGATGGCATCACAGCGAAAGTTAACGTTGCTACCACTATTGATGACAAATACGGAGTAAAGCTATAATCTTCATTACACAATAACACTATTTATAAGAAAATAAAAACATTTTTGAATATATGTATATTATTCTTATCAATAATATTACAAAGTTTTAGAATAATATTTCATTTCGATTCTTTTAAAATCAATAGGATGACTACTACATTAGTAAATTATGCTTTCTTTTATTATACAGAAAAAATAAATGTTCGACCAAGAATAATATCATGTAAGGGAGCACTGTCGTAAGTGATAAGATACTAATAAAGTAACATTATGGATCTTAAAAAAGTATATTTTTCGTTAAATTAAGAAACGACCAGAAGACAAAACCTACAAAATAAGCTACTTATTTTCTAAAAGCAAGACAAAATTTCCAGGCCCACGTAGAAATATGCAAATATGTGGACGGCGGTTGCAAGCAATACCAGGTGTTATCAGACAACAACGTTGTAAGCATGCTCGACAAGTACGCTAAGGAAATGGTCACTGACGCTTTGACGTCCGCTAGTATTGATCCACCCGAGTTTCCCATTAATGAGGTATGGGGCGAATTGCCTTTGTTTTTTCTAACTTCACGCTGTGTCCCTCACTTAGCAGGGTAGGTAGAGGGAACCTGGGGTTAAGACACGCTTTGTCTCTTTACCAGAG
The DNA here is from genome assembly GCA_000313835.2 of Heliconius melpomene melpomene. Classification (NCBI taxonomy): domain Eukaryota; kingdom Metazoa; phylum Arthropoda; class Insecta; order Lepidoptera; family Nymphalidae; genus Heliconius; species Heliconius melpomene. The sequence goes on from HE669796.1 coordinate 7,576, forward strand.
AGAAGAATCGAAAATATTAAATAATGCATTTCCTCATATGGGCATCGACCTCAAAATTACAAAAAAGTGTTAACTGAAGAAACTGAATTATTATACATATTATTTTAATCAATAATTATTATTTTAAGGGCGAATACGAAATAAAAGACTACATAGTGGACTATTGCAAGTTACCTCGCGACGCCGTCTATGGGAAATTTGAGGCCTTGGCCTATTTAGTGTTTAAGAACATGAAGGTGTCGTGCATTAAACTTGTATTGGAATTTAACAAATTCGAAGACGAAAACTTCTGCGATCCCGATGAAGAATGATTTTTTAACAATTATTTTTATATGTATTTTATGTGTACGCCACATATGTAAAAAATACATTTAAAGAATTTATAATAATATATAAGAATTAATGTATACCTATATAGTTAAAATATTAAATTGTGAAAAAGATGTTTAAATAAGTTTTTTTTGTCAATCCACAATCCATTCTGTATTAATACTAGGTTCTCTATATGTGGGGTGATGCTAAAAAAATGTTAGTCAAAGACTCACTTGACAACATGTTCGAACTGGTGATGTTGCAGCAGGTGTTTGTTGGTGGGCAGCCTGGCAGCAAGGTCACGCACGAGCGCGGCGCGCGCTGCCGGCGCCCGCAGCGCGCGCTGCACGCCCGGTAGCGATTTGCGCGCGTCCGCGTACCGGCTCTCGAAGATTGCAGCCACGCAGGAGCGGAGGACCTGTGGAGAAATAAAACATTCTTATAAATTGTTGTGATATAACGTAAAATCACAACAAACCATCATTTTGGGTGGGTGATATTATATCACTTAGCAACTTAATGTTAAGTCTAACTAATGAATTACGCACTCCTCATTTATAGTATTAATACAAAGTCTTTTAGTCTTTTATAAGATATTTATTAAAATCTCTCAGGGAAATGAATTATTAATAATTATTATTATTTTTATTTCTTTGCCCTTATACCAAGAAAAGAGCGCAACATTGAATTTCACCACTCAGTATGCAATATTCATATGCAAAAATACTGATAAGTGCGAGATACAGCGTGAAGATGGAAAAAGAACCACTACCACTACATAGTAAAATCACAATAAAATACCTCTAATCGTCTAGCAGAATTATTCAATAGTAACTGTGTGTGTTCCACTGCGCCAGTGGGCGGCGCTCCGGGAGGTATGATCCTTGGTGCTGGCAGTCTTAATGCTGATAATCTGAAACGATAGACACATTATACACATTTCTCCATAGTGCTCAAACAACAAAAAAGATACAAGTGATATAATAATGAAAAATATCAAAGAATGAAGTTATTTAAAAAAGTCATAATAAAAGTAAAAATAACCAGGGGGAGCGAGAAATAACTTGTTGTATACCAAACAGAAAGTATACTTTAAATTGTTCTATTAGAATAGATGGATTCTAAAAGCTTTATAGCCAGTCATATACTGACATTAGTTGTATACTGATATTTTATTACTTAAGCTTAGCCTAAAAATGTCAGCATTCAAGCAAACCAGCATACCCGCATATCCATCATGACCACAGTCTCTCAACGTTTATACTTATTACACTCCAATGAACTAAATTAGTGCACCCACTTGGGATTGTTGGCGTTGCGCGCCGCAACCTCATCGATGACGGCGTGCACGCGCGCGGCGTCCAGGGCCGGCAGCGGCGGCTGGTGGATGCGCGCCGACGCGCCCTCGGGCGGACGGAGCACGCGCTGCGAGTACGCCTGAGTGGAGACACCCTGTAGGCATAGGAAACCTAGCGGTAAAACGAAGAATTGCATGTGGAACGGCAGAACTAAGCTGCGCTTTGCCTTGTCTCCAGCACTAGAGTATGAAAATATAAAGAGTTCCTTTGCCGAATAAAAATCGAAATAACAACAGTTGCGTTTAGTCAGACTATGCCACTGCGACTGCCACTGCTGACTACTAATTTAAAAAATACGTTTATTATAACATAATAACTTACTTGCGGATTAGGATTTTCATTGAGATGCAATTGCATTGCAAGATCTTGTATGTGTTCGAGTTCTAACTCACTATTTAGAGACTCTAACCTCATCTGCTCTGGAAGATTCCTAAAAGTAATTAATAATAACTATTTAAATTTTTATTGACTTTTTTGCCGACGATCGAACTCAGTTGCTAGCCATTCATGAAGTTTATTTCCCACAGTTGACAAAGACATTGTATGAAGTTTTAACTAAATGTCATACTTTTCTTTTTAAGTTTCTTGAACTACCGTCTATATCTAAACTTAAACATGTTTTAATTGTCAACGGCAAGCATAATTTACATATAATTATTATATTGTATGGATATTTAGCGCACTCTAAGGAAAGAATATGTCCAGCAGTGGACACAAATAAGCTGATTTGTTGTAAATTTGTTTTATACATTAATTTAAAAATATAAAAATAACAAATATACATACTGAACCAACTCATCCCATATATCAGTTGGACGCCATGGGGGTCCTCTCTCAGCGACGACGCCATTAAAAAACATGGAATCCAGCAGTCTGACTGCAAAAGGGCATTGCGATAAACCCCTCGCCCCGAGGAAACCAGCCTTGTGGAATGTTAGCACGGGAGACGGGTGTATCCTGATGATTGTTAGACAGTGCCTGAGAAGTAAAGATTGTATTAGAACAAAAGTCAATGGTAACAAATAATCTGTGGCGTAATATACGATAATAAATAAATTGAGGCTTATTCACTTAGTTACTTAAACTTAGTTAGAATATACACTAAGTTTCTTCCCCTTCTCTATTTTTTTTATTAGAAGAATAAAAGAAGAAAGGAAAATAATGTACATAATATACATCTTTGCATACGGATACCTATTATTTAATCCATGCAGCATTTATATGAAATATATAATATTATAAGTTTTTTGGTTTTTTATTGTGTACCAATTATTGGTAAAATATAAATTTGAAAAAAAAATAGCTTCACGCTACATCCTGCACACAACAGGGTAGGCAGAGGGAAACTCGTGTTAAGACACTCCGTTCCCCACTAAATAAAAATAATGAATAGAATTAAAGAAATATCGGAAAAAATTGTTGCATCGACACATTCTTTATCTAAAACTATTTAAACTATCTATATGTGGATATTAATTAATGGAGATTTTTGTTCAATCAGAATATACATAAATTCATAGATTCAAGTCTTACAATTGTTTATATAACAAAGGTATGTCACCTTATACATTATAAAATATTCACTAATTTGTCTTACATATTTTAAAAAAAATATTCCTTTTTGAGTCTTGGTACTTAATACAAAACATCAAATAATATACTCAAACCTACCTATAACCCTGCAATAGTTTTGCTAACGTTCTCATAAACACAGCCCTAATCTCCTTATCCATCATATGAGGGGGTGACGAAGAAGGCGGTGGTGGGGCGAAGGCAGAGTCTGCCGACTTCAGTTCCGGTTGTAAAACTAACGCTAGGGCCTCTTGTAAAGAGGATAATAGCTTCCCTTCAGGTCGTGGGATATTTACACCGGCGGGTATGTGGAGGGAACCTACGTCGAGATCTGCCACTATTACGTCCAGCTAAAATGATAAAATTCTATATTTATTAAAAAACACAAATAAGTTAAATTGAATAATTTTGTAATAATATTATACAAGTTGGATTAGATAGTTCTATAACTTACAGTTTTGAAAAAGATTTTTTGCTTTAAGCTAACAAATCTTTAAACAAATACTTTTAGATATTGTAAAATCACATCCACCACCACCAAGGAACACACAAAATCTCACCAATTCCGATACCTCCTCTTTTAGACTCGAGTGCACACCTATCAGAAACGGCGTAGGGGTCGCCAACACCTCTGCTAGGCCGGCAGGTAGCAACGGTATGTACACGTGGGCGTACCTAAAGGGGAACATTAGGGCTGCAAGTGCCCTACAAACAGCGGAGAGTCGGGCCGCTGCTAGTGACACTAGCAAGACCTTGTGTTCGCTCATCACTGCACACCAAAGTGTTACTGAGTTGTGGATACCTGGAATGGGAAATTTGTGTATCGTTTATTTGTTTCATTTCTCATCAAGTACTCACACTATAATTTATTGTTACTAAGTAATTGGTAGTCATACACTTTGTTTGGAATTGAATGAAATGAAATGGAATTGGAATCTAAAGCTATGTGTATGTGTTTTTTTATAAATTAATAATGCAGCAATGTTCTTTAACGGTCTAAATAATATTCAGTTTTTAAGGCTCTACACTCTGTGTCTCTTTGTGCAGCTTTATACATTACTTACTTATAATGATATATCACCTTTACTCACCTAACAACCTCAACAGCATATGAACAGCCGTATGCGTAACAGGCATGGGGGGTGCAGCTGGTGGCTGCAGCGCCTGCCGGTCCCCTGCGCCTATACTGAAGCGTACCTGGGGGCCCCCCGCCGGTGGCACTAGGACACAACCCAGCAGGTTGCCTACTAAGGTTTCTAGAGGCACGCCCAGGTTTTCAACCCACACCGTGTATATTATGCCGAGGCAATTCTGGAAATTGTGAAATAAAAATATTTTTTATAAATTGTTATTTTGAAACATAAATTTTTGATATTAAAAAATACATTGTTTCACAGATCTAGTCTCATAAAGCATAATTAATTATATTTGAGTTCTGTCACTCGGGTCAAAAAAATCCGACAGACAGCCGTGAACTAGATGGCCACCTACGCTGTACAATTAAAATTGTAAACTACAAACATCTCAGTTAACATATAAAATTATATACGTAATCACTGAGGCCATTGTGGTGCAGGGGGGCCGATCCCACCGCACCCGACCGCAGTAGGTTTGATTTCCATTGATCGGGAGATTGAATTTTTTTTTATGCTTTAATTTAATACGAAATGCAACGTTGAGTTCCATTCAACACGTACTAACTGACCGTAGATATGATGCGTTTCTAGCATAAAAACCTAATGGTAAGTTTCTCATTTCACATATGTATTTAAAAACATTTAATTTTACAAACGTAATTACAAATTCACATCTAAAAATATAACATATAATTTAACACAATATTTCAATATTATACACCTACAAAAAAACATTTAGACTGGATAAGTTACCCGGAATGTATCTATGTAGTCTTGCCGCGACACGATGACCAGGCACTTGGGCGCGTACATGATGCTGTGGTGGGTGATGTTCGCCACCGGCCGGCTCGAGTCCAGCGACTCCTCGTCCTGGAAATTAAGATTAGTATTTGGAGTGAGAAATACAATCGCATCAAGTAAGTATATCATGTTTATATTGAGATAAAAAATTATTCATGTTTATATTGAGATGAAAAATGGAGTTCTAAAAAAAATTACAAGGTGTATTAATGATTGTTCATTTAGCATTATAGTTCAGAGCAGTATGAGACGTTTCTAAGACACATACAATCACAATATAATGCGTTCGTCATATTTACAAATAAGTTGTAAAAGTTGAAAAAATATTCACATATTATTTAGTCTATATCAAACAAATTCCATAGAACAACTGTAACGTTATGGGGGCCTCAAAAGTCGGAACCAACGGTTGGAAAAGTGACAAAATAATTGCACTCCCTACGGAACGCCGCCGGAAGTTATGGAAATTTGCCGGCAGACGGCAGACGTCGAAGCAGACGGTACTTTATGACAAAAGTTTTATATTAACTCTAAGCTTCCAAGTTCCATATTCTTAGATTTACTTGTTATATAAAGTTTATTATATATAGTAGATGTTAGGTAATATTGAAACTTTAATTAACTTAAAATAGTAGTATATTTTAATAAATTTTTTAATAAAAAAATCAACATTTTAATGTTGTACATACATTTTTTTTCATTTTTTTTCAATCAAAAGCCACGCAGTTTCACGCCAATAAGCTAAAACTTTCGAACGGTCAACATGTACCTCCATATATTCAACGTTACACATTGAATAACAAGGGAGCGGTGTTCAGTTTCAAAACACCGCGCGCGAAGAATATTTATTATTCCATAAAACTTTGTTTAACACTTGCTAAATTCTACGAAGCGGTTTGTGATATTTTTAGGAAAAAACCATATTATATTTTAGAATCGCTGTTAGATATAATATTTGTTAGGCAAAGTGAACCATTACATATCGTACCTAAAAACTTGTCTTTGTTCACGGCTGGATCTTTCTAACTATTACTATTTCCAACTATATAAAAAAGGAGGCTTTTTTCCAGTGTTAGCCTGTTGGGCATAGGTTTAGGTTCCCACTACCCATTTAAAAAGTAAAGAAGGAAGTAATTGATATTCCATTATATTCGTGTTCATCTATCCTACACCGTATCTACTAGAAAATGGCGTAGTTTAACTTATATTAGATAAGTTACCATTTCTAATCTATAAGTTAGAAGTAGACATATAATATCTATGATTCGTTAATATTCCTTTTATTTCTCACCGTCACAGCTTCACGGATATCACATTAATTTTTAACAAAAACAAAAACCGACTTCTAACAATGAACTAAAAAGTGAAAAATAATTTTACAAAGATTTTATAATTTTCAAGTCGGTGCCAAGTAGAACAAACAGGCTTAGTAATTAGATATTGTGTAGGTGTTGTAGCATTAGATTGACACCGACTTCAAAATTATAAAATCTTTGTAAAATTATTTTTCA
>HE669796.1:22231-46905 GCA_000313835.2 Heliconius melpomene melpomene
TAATTTAAGCTGCACTTTGGTTCTCTTCTTATTTTATTTGATATTGCCCGCTAAAATTATCCTATTTAATAGAGAGAAATGTTTAGTTATTTCGTAGAGTCGATATCTATGTACGCACGCACGGAAAAGTTTAGGTACTTTTTCTAATATTAAGAATACCTATCCTTTAGTTACTTTTAATCCTTTTGTTAGTTCATTTCAATAACTCAGATAATTTTGTAATAATATGTCTCTACTTATTATTGTAGTATAGTTTTTGATTATTTAAGCTTATCTTTTCTTACTAATTCTATTGAAAATTGAAAATAATTTCATGAATATATTTAATAAATATTCTTATAGTTGAAGCAGGCGTAGCCGCGTCCGGGTCCACTAGTATTGTATATAATGTGTTTGTTGTAAATTGTAACAGCTTATTTTAAAAACTACCAACTTCACGCTGTGTCAAGGTAGGCAGGGGGGACCTGGGAACCCAGTGTTAAGTACTACATATTCGATATTCTTATATACTCTTAGCAAATACTAAGAAATGACTTATCAATTGGGTAATACATATTAACACAATTACCACAAAATATGTATAACCATTTATTATAAAGTTATATGATAAAAAATCTACTCATACAAAAGAAGATCTCCCCGCCTCTCGAAACACAAAGGATTAACTAAAAGTTGGGCCTCAATAAATTCTCGTATAAAAGTTTCCCCTCTTGGAGCTATCTATAACTTACGTACTTACCAACTCTATAGCTAATGGAACATAAGAGTTAAAAATAACTATGCAAATTTTCCATTTTTATCCTACCGTACGATGTAAAGGAGGGTAATGTATTTATATCAGGGATTCGCTATGTATGTTTAAATATAAAAAATGTAGAGATATTTAACACTATATTTATATCGGTAAGATAAAAATGCAGCAGGCACAAGTGTGTCACTGTAAACTCGTCTGGTTGTGGGTTCGATACCTATCCACTCGAGAAAATTAAATGTATATTTTCATTTCTATGCTCTGGTGTCTCTGTTTTATGTCTGAAGGCAGAGCGCGGCGTTGAGTACCGCCATTCAACACGCAATGCCTCCAGAATTCTGCGGAAAATGAGGAACGCAGTGTCTTAACACTAAGTTCCCTTTGCCTATCCTGCGTGAAGCTGATTAAAAAGGTAGTTATGATGTAGGTACGTTAAATATCTATTATAGCTTAGATATAATCTAAGATTAATTAGGAAAAAAAACATTTCGTACCACGTTGTCCGTTATTGGCAATTACGCGTGTCCGTATATGGGGCGTGCACCTGCAGACCGTCTATACAAAACGTATTAAACCATCAATCAATGTTGCTTGAGTTGGTTGATGCGTAGAAATATATTTCAAATAAATACAATATGAAAGTATAGACAGCTTAAAAACTCGTTAAAAAGAATTCGAAATCGAGTTTTCGTTAGGGTCGAAACAAGATTTTGAGCATAAACCTGTATAAATAACTCTTTTTTTGATATTTCTTCAGAATTTTATTACTGGAAATGAATGTAATGTAAATGGAAAGAGTTATGTAAAGGATTCGACTTTCAGCATATTCTTATAAATAATACGTGACAATAAAATAATATAGCTTCACGCTGTCTCACGTTTATAACAAGATAGGCAGAGGGAACCCAGTGTCAAGATACTCCGCTCTTTACTTTCCGTCAAATTTTAAAAATATTGCTTGATTAGACGTTGTGGCTGTGCCGGACGACGATTTTATTCAATAAAAATAAATGAAAAAAAAAACAACATAGCAAAATCAAAATATATATCTCTCGATAAATTTCACAAGCACACAGCGAAGCGAACGCTTGCACACCATAAAAGGTAAATTGAATGTTGTGATTTCATCTCGAAAGCCATTTCGTATCGCATTTCCTGACATACACCGGTCCCCGCCTATACATGAAGCAGCATTTTGAGCCGAATATTCCAACACGATATGTTCGGTTTCCCTTCTGGTGGGTCGTTTTAGAGGACATAAACCCATGGCAATGTAAATACAGGAAGTATGGGGACCGGGATGCTATCAGCTATCAAAGTTTCATGTTACTTACACCTTGAGTTTATCCGATCTTCATTATTTTGGGTCCGTGGTAATAAAAACAAATTACAAAAAAAGAGTTACCTGATTTCAGGTAGAATATTGGCAGTACGTACAAAATTTTTCTGATAAGCTTTAATTCGGTTAATTATTTCTATTTATAAGAAAACACTTTAAATAGGCTATAAGAATAATTATATTATTAGTTAGTTCACAGCCAATTACATAAAAACAGTAGCAAGAGCTATAAAAAAGTAAGATAAGCAAAACCATTAATCCGCAAAACCATGAATTTTCGCATTAACATTAGGCACTTCCGAGCAAAATAAATTAACATAGTAAAAACGTTGCATGCCGATGGACGTTATGCCACTGAATAGTTGACTGTGTATTTGTTTTGAATTTACTTAATATTTTCGTGGGAAATTGGGCTATTATTTAAAGAACGTCTGTAAGCGCATGGATTCGATTCCCAATCGAGAAAAGTGAAATATTTAATATTTTGCCTCAAGGTTTCGGCGTGAAATGAGGAACGGAAGTGGCTTAACGGCGAACGGCGTGTTTAACACTAGGTTGTCAGGTTGCGACATAAAAAATAAAAGATTTTTAATAAAAAAGAAACGAAAGTAAAATTCTTAACTAATGTACAAACTCAATCACAGATGATTTCTATCACAATAGCCAGTAAATGTAACACGCATCCGTACTTACGCAACAGTTTTAAGGTATAAACTGATTATCTTTCGATGGTTGCGTGCGTATGCATCGTTTATAACTTTTTTTTATATAACCTGTTTGAGTACTTCTCCACCAAAAACGTGAAGACAAGAATTTACCAATACATACTTAATATATTTTTTTAGCTTCACGCTATTACGATACGCAGAGGAGCCCTAGTGTCAAGACACTCTGTGCCCTATTGTCGATCTAAATTTATTGATCTTAAGTGTTGAGCGGCGGAAATCATATTGTTACCAGAGCGAGAAAATAGAAAAAACTCATTCTTCCGAGTGGGAATCGAACTCACAACCATTGCCTCGCACTTAAACTACAAGTCCGGCCAAAATGAGTCATATAAAATTTTCTACATCAAAAGTATCACAAAACCATTTCATTTCAAATAAAAATGATAAAAAACGGAATCAACCTAATTAAAACAGGTACAATAATTTGTTACAGTAATTTTAGAAATAAAATGAAGATATACATCGCACTATAGCACATCAATTACTCTTTAGAACTATAATTAAGAAGTGTAAAAGGTACGATACCGATAATTAGCATTTTAAGTGTTAATTAAAGTAAGAAGCCGTCGTCACACAGCGGCACAGTGTCTGGACTATAAACGCGATGATTGTGGGTTCTATTCTCACTCGGGAGAATAAATTATTTTCATTGCTTGCTTTGGTAACATAGCAAAGAGCGCCATTGAGGTCCGAAAATTTGGCGACAAGTGAAGAAGGGAGAGTTTTAACACTAGGTTCACTAGTATCCTACTATATATAGGCTAATACAGGATGAAGCATAAAAAAACACAGTGTTTTCAATATAACTAAAATCGCTATACATTACGCTGGTGCCTAAACAAGTTTATCGAGTTACCGTCCTTCCGCTTTTCTTTACGACGGTACTTGAAAGCCGTTCTTGTTTTACGAGCTTTCTGGAAATTGAAGACAGCTAAAACGAAACAGTATCATAAATTTTATATGAGTATATATTTATTTACGTTTAAATATATCATATAGGAATTTATTAAATAAAAAATACTAAATACTTTTATCAGCTCATTTGGTGCTACAATGACGCCATTGTATTTTTTTTAAAATTAAATATATTAACGTGTACTATTTGCACTTTGTAAAATATCGCAAGGATATTGATATTTTAATAAGTGTAAATACGTCATTGTTGAACTAAATGAGCGATAAAATGAAACGATAAATATAAAATTGTAAGAAAATATTCATTTTAATCAAAGTTCTTAAGCTTTATATCAAATATTTTTATATTATATAAATATACAGAAAAAAAACCAAACATTTTCGACTATACACAAGTAAATATATGCTCATTTACAATGTACGATAAAGGAAAATCATAGCCTTTTTTTAATTAAAGCCACTCATGGCCCGATCCACCCGCACAGAGGTCTCATTAAGCTCATAGAGATACAAAACATGGTGGCACGACGCGTACATTTACATGGCCAATATCAATTTATCGATCTGGAGAGGCAGGCAACGACACTTGTATGTTAGTTATGTTTTACGGCTCTATTCTCTCCATTTTAAAGGATTAAGAGAGTAGTATAAGAAGTGAGACATAAAACCAATTGAACTAGATTGTTATAATGAATATTGTTAATAAATATGTGTAAACATTTCTCAAGAAATAATAATGAAAGAATAATGTACATTTTAGATAAATTAGTGAGTGCAGAGGAGAATTAGGCGGGATTTCTAGAAATTCCAAAACTCAAAAATGAAAATTTGCAACTTACGTATTAAAAATCCACGCAAAGCTGGAAGCAACGACTAGTATGATATATATCGTTTTAAGTGACGAACCATTATCGCCATTTAACTATGACTGTAATATTCCCGCACAATCCCCGCCTCTGTTTACAACTACACTTCAGTAGTCAAAAGCTCTTTATGTAAAGCGGTACTACTATAAAGCTTTTCAAAGAGATCACACGCTTCATTATCACCGTCATTGTTATACATGAAGGATATAGTACAAAGTAATTATATAAAAAAAAAAAAAAAAGCACTACGGAGGAAAAAATTACAATATTATGATGGTAGTATGACTTTAATACTATAAGAGCCCAAATGCATAAGTTGTGTGTTTGTTAATTCAATTTAGTCATTTATTTTTTTTATATTTCATCCATTGGACACTCCCTTCATGAATATCGAATCTCTCGGAGGATAATAAAAAAGTGTGCGCTATCTGTTGCTGTTGCCACTGAAGTGAGTTAGCATTTGATTCCCAATTTTCGTCTAAAGGTAAAAATATATATCTCTGCCTTTACAGCAGTAGGCACTGCCTGTATAGAAAGTTATTTAAATTAGCGTATATTCAAGCGTTGTGGGCGGTCAAACTTAAATTTAGACGCTTTTATTTAGTCGAATGGCAAAGTAAATATACAGGATTGGTGCCACAGACCAGTCTAAACTGTTGATATATCAAACAAGTTAACTAAACATTAAAGAAATAACATTTAGTTTATAGTGTATCGGACGATGCGGACGATGCGTGGGGTATTGGAATGGAATGTCTAACACTAAGTTTAAGGGTTATCTCTGCCTCCCCCTGTTCTGTGCGGGATACAGCGTGAACACCAAAGACTCTAAAGTCCAGATAATACGAACATTTACTCTTGAACAGAAGTCAAAGTAATTGAAAGCACAATCACGAGCATGTCTACTTTAAACATATACACTACGCCGCCGCCACCATCATTTAAAAGCGACTACATATATTCAGACAATAGAGAACGAGGCCGAGATGTCAGAGCCGTCACACTCTTTTGTTCTGGGACAGGCGGCTATGACAAATTTGCAACCAGGTTGGGTTAAGGTAGGTTTACACAACAAATAAGGTGAAATAGGTAAAATCATTCATTCATCACTAGCAAATATTTTTTATTTGTAGCTCCACAGTGTATCTATATATATAAAATCGTAAGGTCACTCACTCATCACGAAATCTCAGAAACTACATGTGCTAGGAATCTCAAATTTTGCATAGGAGTTACTTATAGGACGTAGGTGCTCGCTAAGACGGGAATTTGCAATATTCGACTTCTAAGGGATTGTCTTTGGGGTCGAAAGTTTGTATGAAACTTCGTTACTACAAATGCTAGGAGTCTCAAATTTTGCATAGACGTCACTAGGACGTAGTCATGGAGACAGAAATTAATAATAACATAGTTCACGCGGGTGAAACCGCGAGCGGGCCGCTAGTACCGCATATAACAGTGAAGGCGTTGAGAATCTAGTGTCAAGACACTCTGTTTCTTCCCGTATAAATAAAAGAAAGAAAGAGAAGGTGTTAAGTGAATTTGTGTAAGTACAAGAACAGATAAATAAAAGTAATTTATTATCCGAGCGGGAATCGAACCCACAACTACGCGTCAATATTAATTTACAATGACTATAAATAAAAAGTGAGGAATAAGTAGAGAGGAGAAGCGAATTCTTCAAAAGATTATTTCTTTTCAAGCGCGGGAATCCTGTACAAATGTAAAGTACGAGATGATGATGACAACATGATCTCACCTTATAATTAATGTACGCCATAGAGACTGGCCACACTAGGATCGTTTCAATTAAATCATTTTTAGTTGAACATACATATTATGTATAAATGAATGTGGCAAAAACAGAACAACGCGATTATAAAACTAATTTTATGTATATAATATTATTTTTATATGGAAATTATCGGAATTAACTTACTATCTACTAGATGAATTTTCATTAGAATATATACAAAACTATTAGTATAGCTTCTGAAACCCAATAGATTGGCTGACTCTATTCTTTCATAATTTAAAACAATACAAATAAATAATTCTTTGGAGGCCGTCGTTGCGCAGGGACACAAGCTTGCGTGACAAGTTCAAACGTGACAAGTTCTATGTTCGATTCCAGCTCGGAGAAATGAAATATTTAATATTTTCAGTTCCTCGCTCCCTCTGCCTACCCTGCAATGTGAAGGACATTAGCATGAAGCTAAAAAAAACATAGCATGAAGCTAAAAAAACTCAATAACAAGAATAAGCATTAAAAATAACTATTAGCGAGTACATAACTGTTATGCCGCATCCAACCAAGCCTACATCTTTATACTAGAATATACCTACAGACAAGTACGTATTAACGACTAAGTCAATGACCCGTAATAGTTAATGGGAGGGCCGAGATGTAAGAAATAAATCTTCGAAGTATTAATACTCCATAAGTCATACCTTACAACAAATTCTATCGGCCTTATGACGTAGCACATTGTAATTTAGGAACTAATGAAGAGTGGAGCTCAGAGCAATACTTGGATCATGCAAAATATATAACATAGGCCTTCACTGTCCGAGCTTCTGTCTCTACCTAACCAAATTTAAAATGAACTTACTAAAGTCAACTTTAGAATACATTGTAGAAATGAATTTATTAAATAGTTCTAAACAGGCTGAATATTAAAATTCAATGTCTATTTCAATGAAGTCACACTATCGTAGTAGCAGTAATAACGTGTACGATTCGTATAAGATCAATTCAGTGCACTTTAGAAACCATCAATCGTAAGTCACAGTGCGTCAGAGAACTATCAATATAGCATCTCAAATGATACAAAATATCACAATACTCTTAGTTATATGTGATTGGCACTGGAAACACTGACTAACGCTACTGTATGCAAGTATTAGATTTTCTTTCATTTTATATGAAACGCAATAATGGAGACCTTTATTTCTGCTTTTTTTTATTAAAAAACAATTTCGATTCGATTTCGACTTCGTTCTTTCCTTCATAGCGATGACAATGAAGAGATACCTAACATAAATCATTAAAATATTCATAACATACATACGAAGACCTATAATTACCCACTATAGGTCTTCCGCAATTTACCTACATGTAAAATAAACAAATATATAAACTAAACAACAGGATAAAATTGCCTATAACATATTTTAAAGCCACAAAACCACAAAGTATCTTGAAAATTTTCGAGCATAGAGTTCTTTTCATAGAAAAAGAACTTTTAATTATAAAAAGACATGTGAACAAAACAATCCAGCAGAGTGCTCACACAAGTCCCAACACAAGTCAACCGCCATCATGTTAGCTTGATAGATATTTATAATCAAAATCTATGACAATGCCATATATTCATAAAATGGGGGAGTACGCAGAAATCCATTAGTAGACTCGAACTTGATAGTTTCAACGATAATATTTGTGTGAGAGTCCCACTGTTTTCGACTCTACATTTCTTAAAAGAGATTATAAGCTAGGTAGCGAAACCCAACGCTGTTCTAAGCATAAGTAGCAAGAAAAATCCAAATCGTATTTGAACTCACTACCATCCATAGTATGGTATAAGTAAAATAACTTAGCTTAGAAATTAAAAGTAGGTCTAAGAAACGCTTACGTATAACTTAAAATTCCTTTTATATAAGTATTTTATGTAAGTATACCTATCGACCAAACAACCAGTCACTATAAATTTCATACCAAGGAAATTGAGGACAGTCGTGGCGGAAGGACACAAGTGTAAGACTGTAACCTCGACAACTTGTGGGTTCGATTCCCACTCACTGTATTGATTTTCTAATACTTTTATTTCCTAGCTGCGGTAACGAGGCTAAGCGCGGCGTTGAGTTCCGCCACTCAACACGCAATGTCTCTAGAATTTGGCGGAAGGTGGAGACCGAAAGTATCTGAATGCGAGCAGGCAGGTTCCTTCTGCCTACTCTGTTATGTGCAGAGTACAGCGTAAAGCTAAATAATATTATGTTCTAGGAAAATGAAATTATAAAGTAATTTTTCTAGTATAGCTACCCTCAATTTACCACAAAGACGTGTTCTCTCAAAGGGGACGTTCGGGCTGGCTCATCTCGTTACTAAAAAATAAAAGCTCGCTAGGTTCCTAATGCCTCCTTTACGCCTCGAGGGACCGATGTGATGCGTCAGTGGGTGTGAGTCGCCCGCTAAACCATACTATATGTAACTCTATGTATTTTGTATTTATTTAACACTAAACCTTTTTTTAGCTTTAGATCGTATCCCGTTTATGGCAGGACAAAGGAAACCGTAAGGTACTCGTTCCCAATTTTCGAGACATTGCTTGTTGAGTGGCGTAAGTCAACGTCACGTTTGTATACCGGGACGGATAAACTACTATAATTTAAATACAATCAATCAACCCGAATAGAATTCGAATCCACGCCGTAGGGTTTCAGGTCTGAAACTATCGCACTGCGCCACAACAGCCTAAAACTAAGTAAATAAAACTATTATTAATATTAAATTAATATATTAATTGGGACTGATAAAAGTATAATTTTCAATATACACATTAATTTAACCTACATATTTGCATAAGTACGTTACACAAAATAAATAAATATCTATAACGAACAAGTTTCAAATTACATTCAGCATTGCGGTTAAGCCTCGAGGAATCGAATTACTAAACACATACCAATCCTTTTTTTGATAACACGCTACGCTTTATGTACTCGTATAGTGCGGTTGACGAGCCGTGGCTCCTCTGTAGTTAACTGTACGGTCTATACGCAAAACGTTCAGAAAGCCTAACTTCAGGATAGCAATGACGCGTCGATCGGTCTGTACATAATATATGTATGTGATGTAGCTAATTTTATTAAATTTCTTGACGACGTATAAAAATTAAATGGCCTCAAAGAATAGATTTAGATATAACGAAAATATCATCATTCATAAAATAATTTGGAATACTAATTTCTAACAACATTTTGATAAGTATAACGTCGACCGTAAAAATAATTTTAACAAACATACTCAAGTAACTTATAAACATAAATATAAAGAAACAAAAGAGATTTTCCCTCTTATTAATGCGATACAAAAAGAATACACCGCCAAGTAATGGCACACATTTGTTACGGAACGACGTCCATTTAATCCTTGGTAAAGAAACGATACAGCTCCGTGTTTTATGCCCCCAATGCCCCCATTCGGCCATATATAGAACTGGCATAAAAGAAACGTTAAAGCTATGAGTATCCGTTCGATAAATCAGATTGGGGCATAAAGTTTATTATTCAAATTTGATATTGCGTGATCTCAATTGCTATCTATAGACAGATAATTCATTGTTATTGTATAACCATTTATAATAGAACAGAAATATTGGCTCTTGGTTGGAAAATATCGTCATTTCTCGCTCCCGTAAGAATTTCGAGAAATCCTCTTTGATTGTTCCCTTACATTCACATTTCTATCTAAGTTTCTGCTTTGCTAGCTCAATATTACTAATAATTTTTTTAAACAAAGCAAACGAGCGATTGGGTCACCTGATGGTGATCACCGCCGCCCACGACCCCGTGCAGCACCAGAGGAGCTACAGGTGCGGTAGTGAGGTGGTGGTATAATATTATCTTACGATTGTGTCTACTAAATACTCAAAAACAATTTTTTGGAAAGAAGTACACTTAAAATAATAAGCGTTTATGAAAATTAATAATAATAATAAAAAAGACAAATATCAAAATAACATACCCTTAACGAATAAACATAAAAAAATCACTGAGATTTTATAATTAAATATAGATACACATTATGTATCCACATCCTTATATTTTATTTATTTATTAAAATAAGTTATTAGACTGAAAACAGACTCGTATATAGTGGACCGTGACTTACAGATCACATAAGTTTATACGAGTATAGTAACTTGCTTGCTACTCTTGCTAGTAAGTTATCAGAGCATCCAAGCAAGTAAAATTTATTGAATAAGAGAAAATCGTAAAATTATCAAACACAATCAATCTAGAATAGCGGATTTCTTTTCCAGCTTAACACTTTTTTCTGCCCTGAGATAATCTTATAAATCTTATGTTAAGACATTCCACTGTCCGCCCAAATTCGAGACATTGCGTGACGTGGTGGCGCAAATAAACGTCGCGCTGTTTCTTCACAATTAAAGTAATCTGCTACATTTTTTACTGATTTCACATAATTAATATTATGATTATGATTATGATTATAATAAATAGTAAATACGTAGTCTACATTCACAAAAAAAATACCATAAAGTAAATAAGAATAGGCAAAAACAACAGTACGTATTACGTAGGACCTGCAGAAGAATTTTATATGGTACAATAGACACCGGAAAAGTGGCTGTCTAGCGCATACTAATTCATCATGGCAGTAGGTGCGGGCTACGGTACGGCGCGCGACGGTGGCAGAGGAGCCTTTTTATAATGGAAATGAAAAAATGCCGTTGAAATATCGAAGTCTGTGATATCTGAGCATTTCTGTTTGTTGAAGACTATAAAAACCTATTCGATTCGATTTTTTTTTATGTATAGCTCTCTAATATTTGCGCATTCTTAATCTATTCTTTTATATAGATCGATCTGAGTGTATTTGAGTAAGTGCTATTTACTAAAGAAATATTTAAAGTATTAAGGTAAATTTATAAGCATTATATAATATCCAAACGAGAGCCTAGTATCGAGGAGGGAAATCTGACGATATTATACTATAAAACCACACTAGAAAAGTGAAATTTAAGATTATAATATAAAATTACTAAATAAATTGTCCATCAAGCCTAACCATGAGTCACGGATGTCAGAGTTCTTCGTAACACAATTATTTACGCTTGAGATAGATCAGAACGGAAGGGACCACTCAAATCAACAGGTGTATGACTTGAGGCCTGAGGGGCACATGAGTTTTTGCTTCCATTTTAAAATATATTTAACATCTGCCGTATTATTATATAAAAGCAACCTAGCATTAAAGTAAGATTTTCTACATATATGAAAAATATAATTATTTTTTTTAATGTTAAAAAAGCAGCAGACAGTGGAAAGAAAGTATTGAGACACACAGTAAACTATAAAAAAAGTTATCCTAACTTAGAGACATAACCATATGAAAGATTATAGAACATTATTATTACTTATCAAAATCTCATCACAAAAATCATTAAATCTTCAAACATACGCAAAAAAGTAAAATATATTGCCAATTTCCAGTATCAATTCAAAACAACAAAACAATACCAAACCTACTAAAATTCAAAACCTATTACGGCCAATCGTTTAGACAACAAAATTACCCCAAGCAGGAATAGTATCTTGGCAAATCGTATAATAAATCCAATTATTTGCATTGTTTACCATTTCGTGCCGTCGAGATGGGGAGATGGGGAGCCGGGCGATAAACGTGCCGTGACTGTGACTCATGAATAGGAAACGGGACCCATTAAGTGCATCTACCCTCCATGTAGATTATATGGGCATTTGCATACGATACGGACGTTACTATAAACTTAGAATATAATGCTTTTCATGCAAAGTCATAAATTCTTTTGAATTTAAATAACAAAATATATTATCCGATTAAATAGAAATATGTCATTTATTTTGTCTTTATGAAACAAAATAAAACAATCCAGATTTCTAGTATATAGATTATATAAATATTATAATTATTTTATAGTTGTAAATTTTTTTTGTTTGTTATTAACTAATTAAAGGCCGTCGAGGCGCAGTGGCACAATTGTGTGTCTGTAAGATATAAGCTGATATAAGGTTCGATTTCCACTCGAAGGAATCAATTACTTAATATTTTAACATACATATTTAATACCTATAATACGATACTATACGAGCTATTTACAACCAAGAAACTAAGGCAGGAATTAATTAATTTAACATATAACACAAGATAGCGCACACATAAACAGACGCCGGAAGAGCGCCATAAAAATAAACATAGCCTCAGCCGCACCGCGCACGGGGTTCATGCACTCGATTCTAGCTCAATAGCATTGCTACGCCATTACTATAGAATACCGCTATTGTTTCGCATTTTACTAAAATAACAAATATTACAGCTTAAAGCTATTGTTGGGGGGGGGACTGCGGTTTCTACTCGTGGGAATAAATTATTTTCATTTCTTACGAGACAACGCACGGTGTTGAGTTACGCCAATCAACACGCTCGACTCCAAAATGGGCGGACAAGGTGCCGTCGTCTCATCTGCGATACGCGGGATAGTTAGTGAAGCTAAAACAACGACCATAGAAAAGAAAACAGAAAGAACATAGTATCGAGACACTCTGTCCCTGGCTTTCGGCACAAGTTTTTCCCCCTCGAATTTAAAATATAGCACGGTCCGTGGCAAAAATCAATCGAGGTTTTGTTTTGCCTGAGCAGAAAAATGAAGATAGTCGTTATTCTAATTGATTTTTTCTAAGCTGATTTGGAGGAAATAACTTATCACCGCGTTTATAGTTAGAGGTAATGCCACTAAGCTACAATGGCCTCGTAGAGTATATTCAATATTTTTTTTTATTTACACTTTACATTAACAAACACTTATTGATTTTCCTTAAATTATATTTTAAGCTTAAATGTAACAAAAATGTAATATTTTTTAGCTTCACGCTGTATCCCGCGTGTGGTAAGTAATAATCAGAGTGAAATTGGAAGCCCAGAGTTAAGACACTGCCAATCCCCACATTTCGTCGAACTTAACACCACGCTTTACCTCGTTACCAGAGCGAAGTAATTTAAGCAAATAATATTTATCATACAAAATAAAATATCTAAAAAAACATTCTAAGTAATAAACTCAAATAACGTGACCACGTTTCTAATTAAGATCAATTCAACTCATCCTCACAAGAGACTGGAGCGCACCTATATATAACTTGAAGCACTGAAACCTAAATGTTCCAGCTTTGTGCCCTTGACAGAGATAGCGCGAGGCGGCCGGAAGTGGCCGACACTTGCTGTAGTGTCACTTTGTAACTAACACTGACTATCTAACATTGGTCTGATTGACTCATTTTAATGCCAAAGTACAATACATTGTGAAAATTACTAAAGTTTATTGTAAACATTTATATGTCGAGGTAAATATGAATCATATTTGAGTTTTGTATGAAATTATTGTATTTGTCTATGTTGAATTAACAGAAGACGATGGAATGACTTTTTTTATGTTAAAATCTATGTTTGTTTAGGAAAACAATGATATTTTTCTGAGGCCTGATCAAAGAATATGTACTAAAATATTATTTATAACTTTTTACTTTTCATATTTCCTCCCGATTTTATTAAAGTCAAGCCACTTAAAATACTAATTAAAAAGGCATTGCAACATAACCACTTAAAAAAATATTTATGTAAAATTAATAAAATAGCACAATTTACATAACAACAGGTTTATAGAATGTAATCTTTTAAAACAATTTACATAGAAAACAGTAATGGCAGTGAAATACTTATCAAAGGGCTAAGCGTTCGTACAGTACATTTGATACAATTGTTGTTATTCGTTATCTTGGAACGGAAACTCGTCAATGTCGACTCAGATTCAATCAAGAGTCAGTCAATGTGGAGTCAGATTGTTCTGAGTAATGTTAAAATTATTTGTATAAATATATGGTGGTTTACGGAAAACCACAAAAAACGTAGCCCAATGAGAATGTATGGCTCAGTTGGTCAGAGCGCTTGGACAGTTTCTGAAAGGTGAGGGTTCAAATCCCGCTACGTTCAAATTTTATATTATTAAAAAAATATTTTTTTAAAAAAGTACACTCTATCTCACTCATGTAAGCTATTATGAATACATTTAGCATTAGTATTTTTTAACGTTAATTAACAACGTAATTACCGAGCTACCGAGCCTAAACTAAAATATTCAAATTTGGTACACTTACAGTACATATTTAAGATACAAATGATGATATAGCATAATGTTTATAGTAATTATTAGCTGGGAATACATACAATGTAATATGTATGAAAACGAGAAAAAATGTTTATTCTGATAATTACACAAAATACAACATAATATACAATAGCACCTAAATATCAACAGGACTAATGGAAGGTCTGTCTGTCTGTTAGTTTTTTTATATACTTTTATGGGCAAAACTAATACATAAAATTGAACTGCCTCTTACCATAGATCCCGCGGGACTGGAATAGGAACTAGTAGGAAATATCTGTTAAAATGAAATAATTATTTGATAACTTTCCATATACTATGTAAAAAAATCCTTAATCTATCACAAAGTTTCATCTAAGATCTGTAAGGTGCCAAAATGAAGGATTCGCTTTCAAAAAAGCAGGTCCAGAAATTTAATTTCTTGAAAATGTAGCCGAAAAGTTAGTTTAACAATTAAAATATATCATGTTTTATATTTGATATACTTTTTGTAGGAATATTTAATACTAGTGTTATAATCCATAGCCGAAAATGCAGTTTCTCTATATTTACAATATATATGGTTTAACTGGTGCTTAAAGCTTACTTATACAAAAAATATATTATTTGAAATGTGAAAAACACAACACGATTATGTTCCTTTCATACCAAATTTAGAACCAACAGCCAAATAAACTACGTGTCGATACAAAACGATACGATAAAAAATCAACTTCCTAGCTTCTGTTTAGAATCATTGAACGACCTTAAGATATAGAATAACCACCGTGAAGCAGTCAAACTATTAGAGTGGAACGTTTATATTAAAGGTCGATCCGTACAGCGGCGAGCCGTATCCGGATACGTTATATAATTGCAATACCGTCTAGTATGGTATTCGTTTGTGACATCATATTACTTATTTTAGCTTCACGCGGGTGAAGGCGGGCTGGGGGCGGAGGGAATCTAGTGTAAAGGCACTCCACTCCCCCTTTCCGCCCAATTTTGGAATTGCGTATTGCGTGATAAAATCTTATTGCTACTAGGAATTGACGTCTCTCAGTTTGGCTGAAATACAGTAGATTAGTCTAGTGCAGGGCTCACCTCGTCCGCAGGCTTCGTGGGTGTGATTGCAACGGTCTCGTTGAAGCAGAGGCAGGCGCAGTAGTGCCTGTTCGCGTCCACGTCCGTCAGGACCGACACGTAGAAACGAGGCTCTGACCGCTCTGTTGAGAGCGCCCATCCTTGCGGTTGGCAGAACTAAGAATACAAACAGTATTAATTTAGCTGCGATTAATTCTAAAAATTTATAAAATTTTATTGCAAATTATAATAAAATATATTGCAAATTACAATTGATTTTATTCTAAAATTTTATAACTTTTTTGAAAATCTTTCTGTTAAGTAAGTTTCGGGCATTTCTATTTGAGATTTGAGATTTGCATTCATATAATTTTTGTAAATATTCATTTAATCTTACCCATTCTATACCGTCGTGGAATGGTGTGTCGTCCCAGTTCACCTCGGGGAATCGTTGAAGGATGATGCCGTTGCTAAGTCCACCTCCTGAAACAAATGGAATTTACATTTAAAATATAACATTTCAAAATATAACTATGTAGAATAATTATCAGTAATAGTTTATCTTCAAACAATTGGTCCAATAAATAACACCGAATAATTAATAGGTTTATAAATATAAACTTTTTAATTTCATCTTGGTACAGTAGGAACAATACAGTAATACTGCATTGTTGCATAACATGAACAGTGAATGACCTCAAACTCCTATGATTTTTTTTTTATTTAAACACAATACCATTTGTCTTTACCTTAGAAATTCGTGAATAACATTCTAAACATCATAAGGGCAGTGGAAAGCTATAATTAATGAACTAAATTGAACACAGTGCGGCGTTAAGCTCTGCCATTCAACGTACAATGCCTCATCAAACATCGACGAAAAACGAAAAATGAATCTTGACACTAGCTTTTATCACCACAAAGATAAAATTAACGATAAAGAAGGCAAAACAAAAAATAATCACCAAATTGAAAAATAACTCCGTCGCACCTAATACGTTGCGATGTCGCACCTAATACGTTGCGATGTTTCACCGGCGTCTAAAGATATCACAGATTGTTTAAGCAAGTTTAGCTCATTAGTGGACGCTCCGTCAGACATTCCGCGTGTCAACGACAGTAACGACTTCTCGGGCAAGGCCGTGACCCACTATTCGTGTAAACCTGTGAAGTGGTTCAAGAATAGTTCCTGGTGGTAAAATTTAGGTTAAAATTGTAATCATCTAAACTAGATGAAGTGCGGCGTTAAGATCCGCTACCTGACATGTATTATTAACTATTGTTTCAACAGACAACGTTGAATGACTTTACTTCTCAGTAGGTTAAAAAGATAACCCAAGAGAAATACAAGTCACATTTTTGTTAATTAAAGAAGAGATTGGGACAAATATCTCTATAATATGTATTTTAAATTAATTGTAAACATCAAGGCTATGTATAATTTGCCTTAACACGAGATGCCATATATCTTCGGAGTATTAACCGCAACCCCCAGTGGGAGTTTCACTTGACATACGATTTTCCACTCGGTATTACAGACATTGCAGTTGTGACAATAATATATGTATGCAAATGAAATAAGCAAATAAGGATGCATTTAGTAGAAGGATACTCCAGGATACTGAGAATTTGACAGTTTGACAGTAACTTTGTTCAGAAAATAATTAATAAGTCTTATAGTTTTTATTGATCAACAATTAAATATAACACTAGTAAACCGCCGGAATGTATTTAAATTCTAGAAGTGAAATATGATTATAAATAAGCTATAATCAAATTATTTAAAACAAGTATCGTAGTAATAAAAAATATGATATCCTAATTAATCTCGATTCGAACTGAATACCTACACCGCAGTTGTGAACATAACACATACAAAAACTATATTCAAATATTCTACTAAAACTTCTCCTAACACAACACTATACCAGTAAAGAAAAATTCTTAGTATTAATGTTTCCATATTTACGTAACGGCCAAGTTCACACGTTTCGTGACACAATTTTGTAACATACAGTATAACACCCATGACCGCGACATTGAACGAGTGCTTGGTTTCATTTACATTTAATTAGAGAGAGCAGTCACAGAGAGCCTAGTGTTAAGACACTCAGTTCTCTACATTGCGTGTACAATTTACTTTTGCCAACTATGCCTTGATAGCTTCATGCTGCATCTCGTATATTGCAGGTCAGGCAAAGGGTAGGAGGAAGGGAATTTAGTGTTATAACACTCCTTTCCCCACTTTTGCGCCAAATTTTCAAGACGAGGAAATAGAAATATTTTATTCTCCGAGTCCGAGAAAGGAACCCATAACCGTCGTGTTCACATTTAGACGCTGACAGACTACGCCACGACAACTCATTGGGCAGTAGGTATTTTCATTTATCGTATACGATACGTATAGGTATTTCCTATTCCAGATCAATCACCTATGCATATCTCAATTCTATATCACAATCGATTACCAGCAAACTTTGTGCAATATCAATCATTTAATTTTTGTGATAATTTTCTACTTATCACTCATTGACTACCTGTCAAACTGTTATTAATTACTAAGTCAAAATATAATATAAGTTTAATATTAAACTTAAATATATTTAAAACTTAAGAAAGAGTAAAAATTCAGAAATAAATAAACAAAGCCCACCGTTGAGTTCCGTCACTCTATACAATGTCTCGGAAATAGGGCAGAAAATGGAAAACAGAATGTCTTAACACCAGATTCCCTTTGCCTATTATAATATAATCATAATTAGCAAAATAATAACATAGGCACTTGTATTTTTAATGACCCAAAGTAGTTCTCATCGCCATTACAATTAAGTCACGAATACAAATATTAAAGCATACACGACCTCACGTTGTATTTCACGACCTTCCCATGTCAAGGATAAAAGTTTTATGTTTTACTAGCGACCCTCTTGCGGCTTCGCCCGCTTTAACTACTGGATTATTCATATAATATATGTTTACAAAGCACTCAAGATAATGTGAAAATTAATTAAACCCTAATGCAACCCGCATTTTCGTAGTTTCAATAAGGATTTTCCAATTGTTTTACACAGCAAGGATTTTTTAGTAGGTACCGTAATTTTAAATCTGTGCTACTAATCTTTTCAAGAACTTATTAAAATATATTTAAATGACTTAGATAGTTAAATGACTATTTTTAAACGGAAGAAATTACAAACAAAAACCTACCTACTAATAACTACTACAAAAAATATGAAACCAAGTATATCGCGCTGAAATAATACATACAACTCCAATTATCCAATACGTGCAAACGCATCTAAATCTTCATTGCTATAAAGGCAGGCGGGTTATTTTTTCGAGCTTGTGGTTAATGCTGAAGAGGGTATTCTGTCCCTGATGCAAGTACTACGTGGCTGCCTGTGAGGAAAATTAAATAGAATGCATCGGGCGGGAATCGGACCCGGGCCGACCGCGTGGCAGGCGAGCATTCTATATTGAACCACCGATGCGTGTAAGGCAGGCGGGCGCGGCGGACGCATGGCGAGTAGCGAGCCGTTTCGCAGCAAAGGTTTTTTGATATTGTAACAACTTCTAAAGTACTTATTAAAATGAAAAACAGTAAAAGACAGTTTTGATCTACTTATTTATATGCTAAGAGTAGGGATAAGTAAAACTTGAGTCGATACAGCTGATGTGTCAACGGCGTGATATGTCAACAATTAAATGCGTTTTTCTCTAAAACTATTCGCAATTTCGAAATAGTGTAAAAAGCAAATTTTATCTTCGTTTAATGTAGAAAATTAATAAAGTATTTTAAAGGATAAGGATTAATACCATTATGGAAAAATATCCCTCACAATAAAAAATATATTGAAATTACAATATTTAGACAGAAATATGATCACTACACGTTATTCTTAAAAGATACAAATATGCCGTCGCGGACTTTCTTGTAGATCTTATTAAGAGGAACAATACTCCAGTACATTATTTTCATGTAGTACTTACCATTAAAGCAGCGCATGCGCGAAAGTGTATCAACGGGTAGGACTTTATACACATTTATCGTATTTATGTTAATTTACATAAGAATGTACAAATAATAAACTATATATAAACCTTCCCTGAGAAATACTCGACCTAATGGTGAAAACTGCATCAAAATCCATTGGGTGGTTTAGAAGAAGAAGAGTTAGAAAGTTCAGACAGACACGAAAAGCGACTTTGTTTTATAAGATATAGGATAGGATAGGATAGGATACGATAATGTATTAAAATGGGAGTGCCATCAAAATTTCTTGAAGGATTGTGTTTATTCTAATTTTTACTATAATATTTCTTTGTTTATATTTTTAACTTCATATCTGTCAATCATCAGTCACTATCACCTATCATATCATATTTAAGGGCACCATCACCAACATGCAGCGTTATATTTCTTATCAGCACAGAGAGAGACACAATAACACGTTTGACAAACGTTCTCACAAGTAGGATTTAAATATAAATCTTAAAAGAAGTTTTACTCTCTCTCTAACTTAATATTGCAATTAGCTGCAATGAAGAACATGCATTCGTAAAATGTGAGTTAGAATCTTGTACGAAAAATGTTTCTTGACACTAAAATGGTGTTTTTAGGAAAATGTTCATAAATTTTTTTTTTAACTTCATGCATGTGTCCTGTATATAGTAGAATAGGCTCCGATCCGCTCCGCTAAGGCATTGCTAGGTGAGTGGCGGATTTTAACGTCGCACTTTGTCTTGCTATCAAAGCGGGGAAATGTAAACAATGAATTCTCCCGAGTGGGAATCGAACAGACAATCGTCGCATTTACATACGCTGTACCAATGTAGCGCCCCCAATAATAATTAAAATAAAAAAAATTAAAGCTACAAATTAAAATTAAACCAAGTCTATCCTTATCACACTACTCAAAAATTGCATACAAAAAATAAAAAAAAAGCACAGCCATTAACTACTTCTAGTGATGGTTAAAAGCCACGTCGTTAACTTTACAAAAAAAAAATCTCAGTTAAATATGCTTTTTAAACACCCGGAACAAAGGACTCGCATTCTAATTACACAATTTAACTAAAACATTTTGCATGAAAGTTTCAGCGAGTGGCATTTTTGGTTCCGCTTTGTACATTTTAAACGGTAATTCTTTGGTCTATGAAGAAATGCTTTGTTAGATGAGTACCTAATGGGGTGCGTTGCTCTGAATAGTGCTGCATTTTGTTTTTCTTTTTGCACCGTATACATCATATAGCAAGGTAGGCAGAGGGAATCTAGTATTAAGGTATTTCGTTCACCAAGCACCGCCCAATTTTAAAAGACATTGGATGTCGTAAAATTACCTTAATGAATAAATATAAACTACAATATACCTAACTAGCGACCCTCTTGCGGCTTCGCCCGCTTTTACTACTGGATTATTCATATAATGTTTGGTTGCAAAGCACTTAAGATAATGTGAAAATTAATTAAACCCTAATGCAACCCGCATTTTCGTAGTTTCAATAAGGATTTTCAAATTGTTTTACACAGCAAGGATTTTTTAGTCGGTACCGTAATTTTAAATCTGTGCTACTAATCTTTTCAAGTACTTATTAAAATATATCTAATGACTATTTTTGGATAGTTAAATGGCTATATTTAAACGGAAGAAATAATAAACAAAAACCTACCTACTAATAACTACTACAAAAAATATGAAACCAAATATCGCGCTGAAATAATACATTCAACTCCAATTATCCAATACGTGCAAACGCATCTAATCTTCGTTGCTATAAAGGCAGGCGGGTTTTTTTTCGAGCTTGTGGTTAATGCTGAAGAGGGTATTCTGTCCCTGATGAAAAGCAAGCACTACGTGGCTGCCTGTGAGGAAAATTAAATAGAATGCATCGGCCAGGAATCGCACCCGGGCCGCCCGCGTGGCAGTCGAGCATTCTACCACTGAACCACCGATGCTTGTAAGCCAGGCGGGCGCGGCGGACACATGGCGAGTGGCGAGCCGTTTCGCAGCAA
This sequence comes from Heliconius melpomene melpomene, assembly GCA_000313835.2. Lineage (NCBI taxonomy): Eukaryota > Metazoa > Arthropoda > Insecta > Lepidoptera > Nymphalidae > Heliconius > Heliconius melpomene. The sequence goes on from HE669796.1 coordinate 43,856, forward strand.
GGATTTTTTGATATTGTAACAACTTCTAAAGTACTTATTAAAATGAAAAACAGTAAAAGACAGTTTTGGTCTACATTAAATGGCCAACGTAACTAATATACTTATTTATGTGCTGAGAGTAAGGGATAAGTGAAACTTGAGTAACATACAGCTGATGTGTCAACTGCGGGATGTGTCAACAATTAAATGCGTTTTTCTGTAAAACTATTCGCAATTTTGAAATAGTTTAAAAAGCAAATTTTATCTTCGTTTAACGTAGAAATTTAATAAAGTATTTTAAAGGATAAGGATTAATACCATTATGGAAAAATATGGCTCACAATAAAAAATATATTGAAATTATTATTTTTAAACAGAAATATGATCACTACACGTTATTCTTAAAAGATACGAATATGCTCTCGCGGACTTTTTTGTAGATCCTATTAAGAGGCACAATACTCCGGTACAATAATTTCATGTAGTACTTACCATTAAAGCAGCGCATGCGTGAAAGTGTCTCAACGGGTAGGACTTTATACACATTTATTGTATTTATGTTTATTTACATAAGAATGTATAAATAATAAACTATATATAAACCTTCTACGAAAAATACTCAACCTAATGGTGAAAACCGCATCAAAATCCGTTGGGTGGTTTAGAAGAAGAAGAGTTAGAAACAACAGACAGACACGAAAAGCGACTTTGTTTTATAAGATATAGGATAGGATAGGATAGGATAACAAATTAAATGAAATATATCGAAAACATCATCATTTAACATCCATATGTGAAACATGCATACAAAGGCCAACTAAAAACTTATTATCATAAAATTAGTTTAAAATTCACAACTGAATATAAATGGGTTAATAAAATATTCGTATCAGGCTCGAAATTGTCGGAATGCTCGTATGCGACTGACGTGTGGCGACAAGTTTTTAACTGAGTTAACGTGAAACACGCTGTATATAGGTATATAGAAGTTTCAAGTTTCAAAACAGCAAATATTTCATATACTCTAGCGATAATCGAACCGACAACCTGTCGCGTTCAGTCACACGCTTGTGGTCCTGCGTCATGACTGGCCCCAAACAAGATTGTTTTTGTAGTTATATCCTGACAAATAGACGCTAATCATGGGATGCAATATAGGGCTATAGTTTTATACGATAATTGAATTATCCAATATAAAAAGAATTTTGCAATTCGAACCAGTAGTTCATGAGATTAGAGTAGGTATAGATAGTAAGTAAGTATAGGCGAGCTATTCGCACTATATTGTTAAAACAAATAATATTTGATGTATAGTATTATACTATAAAACACTATTTTACGTCGTCAAAGATGAGGATTATTTAATTTATTTACTTCCTCAAGGAAGTTGTAACTACACAGTTACTTATTGTCTTTCATCATATTGCATAAAATTACCATATAATGGCGGTTTTTAATAATGTCTAGACAGATTTTATCGCACGTGTCTTAATATCCAGATATTACTATAAAACAAACTATAGTCGAGTAAGGGTTTATGTTATTAATATAATGAGAATTTTAAATGTTTTAATTTTTATTCCATATATCAATATAAAAAAAACTTTTGAAACTTTGTAGATAGCAAGTAATAAATCAAAATAAATACTAACACTAAGAAAAAAATATAAAAAAGAGAAATCACTTGTTCTGTTTTTATAAACAGATTTAGACCTTCATTTACAACCATCTCTCAGCTCTGAGATCGATCTTGAGATGCCGTTTCATTCATACATTATAAAGTATGAATTAAAATGGCATCTCAAGATCTATCTCATAGTTGAGAGGGGTTTATAAATACGAGTGTTAGCTAATCATCTACCTAATGTACAACTTGGCGTTTATTGCACCTTTAAACTGTAGAAGGTCGACAAGTAAACTATCAGGATTTCGAGGTCGAACGTGCAGGTCCCCGAGTTTCACAACACAATACTCTAAATACAAATTGTTTATTTATTATATATAATATCTCTGTAAACGTTTCACTGTAAGCATGACGGTTGGGGGTTCGATTTCCAGTCAGTCCTCGCTTTGGCAACAAGGCAAAGAGCAGCGTTATGTAAAAAAAAAATTGAATATTAACCATTGTTTCACTAGTATACATATACATATATTATTAAAAAAACACGATAAAACACATACCGTCTATATGTTTCCAACGTACTCGGATAGAGTTTGATACAACTCCACGGATTTTATAGTCTTTTTCACCTAAATCTACCGACTTTTACACGAGTACGCTAAGAAGATGTATACTAGTTATCAAAAGATATTTACGATATCCAAATTAATTTATCCTATCAACAAGTATTACCAGTTTTTAAAAATGAAAAGAGAAAGTCAGTCCCTGAAGCAAGATAACTAAACTATGTCACATTTAATTAATAATGACCATAGAAATCATGTAAACTGGTCTTATCTTAATATGCGTAATAAGTTTTAAACGTAAAATAATAATAACAGGCAGAAAAACTTTAAAACGCATTCGTATTCGAAATAAATCCAATATTGAGGCCATCATGGCGCAGTGGAAGCAATATCTTGAAAATTCAACGTATTGTGGAGAACGGAGTTACGTTAAATACTAAGTTCCCTCGGTAATTTTTTTTTTAAATAAATCTAACTATATTATAAACACAATTATAAATGTCCATTTTTCCTTGTTCACTCCTAAACGAGATTAACAATTCTATTAATATAGTTATCCACTTAAATGTATCGGCCATAAACATATTGGATTATAACTGCCTACCATCCTGTGTGATGTAACTCGCACTTCTAATACCTACACCCATCTCTCAGCGTATCCGGTGGATTCTGTAATCACGACGACGTATTATTCTTAAGGTGTGTTAGCTAAGTATAAAATTGGTCGATTGACCTTTAGCTTGTGTTACTAAATAGGCAGATGATATTATGCTTATTGATATAGTATTACAAAGTTATGTGGAACGGAAGTGTTTTAACACTAGGTACCCTTCCCTTTGCCACTACGTTACGTTGCTACTTGCAGGATATAGCGAATAGCGTAA